>OU862924.1:29534464-29685912 GCA_917880885.1 Limnephilus marmoratus
TTAACAGCAAAAATTTTAAGTCCAAATAAAGATTTCTGTTACTCAAAATCTTTTTTTTTTATTTAGATAAAAAGTTATTCAAAAACAAAATTGGATGATTAATTTTGCGCCACCCTGTAGAAAGGATAGGTCTGGTTGATATACTGGGGTTTAGTCTCAACGCATCCATTGAAACAAACAAAAAACAATTCCTGCGATAGTGACCCGGGTGTATTTATAGGGTAGTCTATCTGACGGTATTCCCAGCTACTGTTTTCCTGGTTCACACCGTGTATCCGGTGTAGAGGAATAGGGGATCGATCTGACGGATTACCTGTTTTTGCGCAGAGTTAATTTTGATTGGTATTCAGGATTTTGTGTTGTTGCTATTTTGTTATCTGGAGGCTCAAAGGGTCAAAATTTTAGGTCGCCTAGCCATTAATTTATACAGAGTTGTTAGTTCTGTACAATCCATCAATTTTCTGAGATGCAAGTAAAACTTTACTCGTCAATTGCTGGATTGTAAAATCTGTGACAATTAACAAAAAGTAATAAAACTGATAAATGCTAGCTACAATAGCTATTAGGTCCTTCCTTACATATGAAATTGGCGTTTTGTATGGGAGGAACATAAAGTCGATTTTTTTTAAAATATAATATATTTAATTAAATGAAGACAATATTAGCGAAACTCAATCGAAATCTGGAGACAGAAAAATCAGAATTTAATTAAATATTATAATTTGAGATTTTACACATAAAGTTTAAAAAATTAATAATAAATATTCATCCTAGACTTGCAGAAAAAGTCAATAGATGTCGCGTATTACAAATAAAATGGATAAAAATTTATCCAGACACTATCTAGATTGCATTTAGTTCGAGTTGAATCTTGTAATCATATATAAAGATAGCAGCCAATAATAGGTGCGTTAAGTAAGTGAAGATAATGTTGGTAGTTCTTAGTCGAAGTATGATACAGTTAAAAGTGACCGAATTAATATGGGCTCCGTAGCTTAATCGGTAGAGCTGTTTCCATGTAAGAAAAGGGTTCTGGGTTCGAGTCCCAGCGGAGTCAATATCTTTTCTGATTTTTCTGTCTCCAGATTTCGATTGAGTTTCGCTAATATTGTCTTCATTTAATTAAATATTATAATTTGAGATTTTACTCATAAAGTTTAAAAAATTAATAATAAATATAATATATTTATTTAATCAAAGTATGTACCATTGCTATCTATGTACTTTTGCCATCTCATAGGTAGTTCATCGGTCCCTTTACTAAAAAAAAACATTCAGACGGGAATCAAAAAATCTTTGAAGGCGGTTTGGACTGCCCCATCGGAGTTGAATTTTTTCCCTTGCAAGAAGTTATCCAAATTTGGAAAAAAATAGTAATCTGTTGGGGCAAGGTCCAGAGAGTACGGTGGATGTCTTAGACATTCCAATTGAAGCTCCTCTAATTTGGTAGCCGTCTGTTATGCTGTGTGTGGTTTAGCGTTCTAACGCGCTTTTGTTAAAGCTTTTTCACCTTCCCAATTTGCTTCAAGTGGATTAAAACAGTTTTATCACTAACACAGCAGCCTGCAGCTAACTCGGATGTGGTTTGCGATGAATCCGCTTCCACAATAGCCTTCAATTCTTCATTATCAACTTTGGTCTCCGGCCGTCCACGGGGCTTGTTCTGCAGGTCGAAATTTCAAGAACGAAAACGTTGGAACCAAAAACGCACTGTGTTTTCTTTTGTGGCACCGTCGCCATACACATCATTAATCCTTCGAGCCGTTTCTGCAGCACTGGTGTCACGGTGGAAGTCGTACTCGTAAATAACGCGATATTTCAAGTTTTCCATTTTGTAAACTAAGTGATGCAAAGAAAAAAAAAACAATTAAGGAAAAAAACAAATTAATTATAATTTTGAAACACAAATACATGAATAAATAGCTGTATAAATTTGAATTTGGAATTCCTAACCAAAGAGAAGATATTAGAGATCAAAGTTGCCAGTACGGCAAAACGCCAATTTCATGTGTAAGGACCCAATATAAGTCCAGATCGTATAAAAGGTCTATCAAAACTTTTCAATACCTAGACTGGCAACATCAACATGATAGTTTGAGTTCTATACCTGCAACGGGTACCATGACACTTAACTTAACCATGCAAGAATTAGGATTTTGCAGATGTGCATTTGGAGGTAGCTGGAAGGTATACCAGGGTTCAATATAAATACAATTGTATTCATCATTGAAGATGAAGGTAATGCTTACTAACTAATCTAAATAATTTTCAATTTGGGAGGCGGATATGGGTACCGCCGCACAATCAACACTTCTGCCATAGGTCACCCCAAGTGATTCGCTACGTTTGGTGACTTAGCAGGGGTGCCCGGGTTCAGGGGTGGGATTTGTCCAGGTCTTGGGGGTGGTTAAAAAAAATTTCTTCCGCATGTCGTCACTGGTCACTCAACCGGGTGTCCGACGAACCCCTTACCCCACCTCCAACCGTTCAACAACTACCATTTTTTTATGTTGTTGTAGAAAAAAAAAAACAAAAAACATCAAAAAAGCCACCGGAGACCAAAATTTCATTAACTTTTTTTACTCCAAATAATGTCAGGAATCACTGGTTAAAGTAAGTCAAGTACGTACCTTAAAACCCTGTATTAACACTAATTAATACGCTTTGAATTTTAACAGCCTAATCGAACCTACAATATTTTTTGTACATTAGCTCCACACACGAGGCCCTGAGGAAAATAATTCCCCTCAGGGCCTATGTCATATTTGGGGATGCTGTGTGGAGGGTCTTTTTAGGGAAAGAAATGAGATGAAGTTGTGGGAAAGAAAAAATGTGAGGGGTGGGTAGGAATCTGGCGGTCAGTGTGTTCAGAAGTGACGAACGAATGAATTCATCCCTTCCACTGCCTTCCACTGTCCAAATCCTGCTGGAGAGGTCAAAAGATTTCCCTCAACCAGTTCCTCTCGATCTGGCCTGCCACGCATTTGATGAGCAGACGCATCCGCCGCCAAGATCTGGACAAACCTGACCCCCATGAACCCGGGCGCCCCTGCTAAGTCACCAAAGTGGGGTGACCTTTGGCAATTACAAACAAAAAGTGAAACGCTTAAACCTTAATATTACGGATGTACCTTCCGACCAAATATCTTACGCTTAGACAAAGTTACACAGTCCTCCTTTGCTCATCTCCTATCGGAGGTTATCTATCATCAGGGCAAACTTTACCATGTTTTCTTCTTTCGTGAGATGTAGGCGTCAGAGATGTGAGCATCAGAGGTGTGGGCGCCAGAAGGTCTGCGGACCAGGCCCCCTAGCATGGTCGATCGATATAGGTTTTATCGAAAATGTCGGTAACTTGTGATCGCTCCAGAGCACGACTGCAGGCCGCTAACAAACAAATAACAGTTCACGTCAAAGAAATTAGGAGCTCTTAGTCGTTGTGAACTGTTGTTTGTTCGTTAGCGGCCTGCAGTCGTGCTTAGGAGCAATCACAACTTACCGACATTCTCGATAAAACCTATATCAATCGGCCATGCTAGCACCCCTGGTCCTTTGGACTTCACCAATTAGGAAATTATAACGTTGAATGTTCAGTAGTCTGCACCGCGTCTTGAAACGTAACTACTACCCGTTATTAATCTAAAAATCCTCTTCCCTATCCCGTTGACAACAACTGGCCCCTAGAACTGATTGGATGTAGCGCAGCCCCGAACAAATTGGCCCAATTTATCCTTCGACCTTTGCGCGACAGATGACCTCTCTGGGTTCCATGCCACCGTACCCCCACTCCCACCCACTCCCACTCACTCTCCCCGCACCACTCAGACCGAAGTAAAGAATTACACCCCTCCCACAGGGTTGCTTGCACTCGCCTGGCATGTTAATTAAGCCGAGAAAATATATGAGTAAAAATAAATATGACTCTTGACTAGCAATCCGAAGGTCGCAGGATCGAATCCCGGCGTGCGCAAACAAATTGTATTTTATTTAATTAAATGAAGACAATATTAGCGAAACTCAATCGAAATCTGGAGACAGAAAAATCAGAAAAAATATTGGCTCCGCTGGGACTCGAACCCAGAACCCTTTTCTTACATGGAAACAGCTCTACCGATTACCAATATCTTTTCTGATTTTTCTGTCTCCAGATTTCGTTTGAGTTTCACTAATATTGTCTTCATTTAATTAAATATTATAATTTGAGATTTTACTCATAAAGTTTAAAAAATTAATAATAAAAATTGTATTTTATTATTTTGCGTTATTTCTCAATTTATTCATTAAAATAATACATTACATATTGTATGGAACGTATCTCTTAGTATCGCTCTGATGTAAGACCACCATTCGGAATTGAAATGTTGCTTGAAATGATTTTAGCCATGATCGGTGATCAGATCGAAGAAATTAATAAATAAGAAATTAAAATAATTTGTTAAATCTCCGCTTCTCTATCCATTGTAATTTGCATAATAATTTCAAAAGTATAATATGTATTATTTTAATATAATGACCATTTTAATATAATTCCTCCTCCAACGTTAACATGTGTCCCTTCAAAAATCATATCATCATAAATATAATAACGATTTGACGTCCATAAAATTAGGTCATTAATAATTCAAATACTTGTAAAGTTTATGAATTATAACAATATTGAAGCAAGCTACAAACCCGAGGTAATTAGCCTACTGGTAATAACCAAAATAATTAGAAATTCGACAGTTAAAGACAGCTTAGTAACAAATATAATTATTATAATTGATTAAAATCCTTGGAGACCACCCCTCTCCCCCTCCCCCATATGTTATAGATATAAACTGTGGGCTAAGAATAATTTATACCAGCTGAAGATGGCTTTAACGAGCTAAAACCGGTTACGGTCAAATAAATAATTAAAGGGAAAATAAGTTTTTTGTTTGTTTTGTTAAAATATATTATAATATAAATATATTATTCACATGCGATTGAAAGAATCGAAAATAAATTTTTAAGATATGTGAATTTTGAAATGGGCATTCCTAGTGAATGCCTAAATTACGATAACGTACTTTCTTCATTAAATTTAATAAAATTATCTGATCGTAGAATCATTTCCGATTTAACCTGTTTGTATAAAATCATTAATTCAATGTTTGATACCCCTGATTTATTATATGAAATCTCTTTTCATACTCCAGGCAGGTCAGTCACAAGACAGTACCTACCATATTATTGTAGCAATTCTAAGTCAACAAATCAATATTATACTCCTATGCGACGGATTCAACAGCTTGGAAACAAATACTCTGAAGTTGTTGATATCTTTAGTACATCAATTTTATTAAATAAGCGCACCTTATTGAAGTTTTTTTCATCACATAAGGGAATAATACTTTGATAAAGCTATTAAAATTGACTAATTCATTGGCAGTATTTTGTCGGCTGAAAGAAAAAAAACTATTTCAGATTTATTATATTTTGTACCTACATACTGTGTGGTTTAAATTCAATACCTATATATTTTTACTTTGTATTTATTTTTGTGCTAGTGTTTTAAACAGTAGTTTCCTGCACTGTTTACCAGTATAATTTTGTTAATATTGTTATATATATGTATGTAAAAGCCTAAATAGGCGTAAATAAATAAATAAATAAATAAATAATGGAATTCCTCCATGAATTGTCGGTTTCAAAAACAGAAATGTAAATGTAATTATCTGTATCTGTGTTTTATAAAATACTAGCTGGTTCCCGGCATGCGTTGCAATGCCGTATTCAAAAAAATAATTTTTTCTCCCTGCATGTCCTTTCCCCTTTCCCCTTCCGCGTCCCCTTCCCCACCCGCATTCCCCTTCCACCTTCCCCGCCTTCCCCCTCCCCTCTCCCGCTCTACCGTCCCGCCAACCCCCTCCAACAACGTGCGAAACCTCAAACCCGCAAACTGTCAAACGCGGAAAGTTGAAATAGTCATCAAGTTTTCTGAAATTATCCAATTTTCTGCGCAATTTTCTTAATTTACGAACGAGCTTACCGTTAAAATGATAATACTGTGATTTAAACTCAACCTGATTTTAACCGGCACTTGAATGTTAACAAGAAATGACAAATAATAATGCAAAATTATTTCAAATATCTGAGGTAAAAAGATTATAAAATAACAAAAAGGTACTGCTTTGTCAAAACATAAAATTTGTGAGTACTCATTTGATAACTAGTCTTTTTACACAGGTCTGCAACAAAAATGCTGTCTGGATGTTTTCACCTGATTTCTATGTATTTAGGTGTTCTGAAAACTAGAAAAAAATTTCTCAAAAAATTCCAGAACGTCAGGTTATTTTGCAAAATGGTACACACATACATATATGTAGATATAGATAGTACATACAATAGTGAGCTCTGGCAATAAACATTTCATTGCTAAACCGTTCATCCGATTGCGATGAAACTTTGAGGATTTGATGTGTGCATGACGTGAGCTCTGGCATCATGAAATTACGAAAAATTAATTAATTAAATAAAAATGAATCAATTAAATATAAATGATTCGCAGAAATCTATGTACCTACGCGCATAACTTTTGAACGACTGCACCAAAATGGATAATTATTTTTTTGTGTTCGTTATTGTCAAGACAAGGTTTGTATAAAACTACTGGTAAGCTCTGGCATTATGAAATTTGTATAAAAAAATTGCAATAGGTGGCACGCGAGCTGTGAAGACTGAATGTACCGGGACTGAATGTATGGAATGCGGGAAGGGGGAGGGGAACTCGGGTAGGGGGTTCGAGGAAGGGGAAGGGGAACTGGGGATCGGGGAGGGTAACCTGAATTTTAAGGCAATAACAAAGACCCTAACTACAAACAAATCGTAAAAAGCATTTCAAGCTTTAGGTTGCCTAATGAGTTTAAAAGTACATTTTCTTCATTCCCACCTCGACTGCTTTCGACTACTTTCCTACCCACTCGACTACTTTCCAGAAAATTTAGGATATGTAAATGAAGATCAAGGTGAACGATTTTATCAAGACATTGAGGAGATGGAAATAGATACCAGGGAAGATGGAGCATCTCAATGATTGCAAACTACTGTTGGACGCTTCAGAGAGACCTTCCAGATGCTTCCTACAAGCGAAAATGTACCAAAAGGAGTCTCACTGGGAAAAAGAAATGTGTTTAGTGCTTACTACTCAATAAAAAAATAAGTTTTGTTATGCAATTATTAAAAAAAATAATTTTTTTTTAGTCTTTTATCTTTTATTTTTATATTATAACTTGTTTAACATAGATACCTATATTGTCAGAAAACGTAACTTTCTGTGACAAAATGAAAGTCATTTTCGGATTCAGCACACCCAAAAACATAAGAATTCGCAAAAAAACCAAAACAACTCTTAATTTTATTTGTTTTGTAGATTTGTGTTATCTTCAATATAATTATTGACTAGCTTTTGCCCCGGCTTCGCTCGCGTAGTATTGGTGGGGTTCCCACTCCGCCTCCTCCACCTTCCCTGTCCCCACACCACTCCCCTTCCTCCCCTCTCCTGCACTCACCTACCCACTCCATACCTGTTACATTCATTTTTCAAACAGCTCGCGTGCCACCTTTTACAGCGTAACAATCAAAACACGCAGTTTCGCATTTATAATATTAGTACAGATTAGTATACTTTTAACTATCAAAGGGATCTCCATTGTAACCTAAACAAATAGCAAAATGACAGCAAATAATTACTTATAGTTACAAAGCAACGCTTTGCTTTTCGTCTGGACAATAAACGTATAATAAATAATTTCATAACGCCAGAGCTTACCAGTATATACGGCCCATATTACTCGCAAATAATGTAGCTTTCCATTAGTGAAAGAATTTTTAAAGTCCATTCAGTATTTTTTGCGTGAAAGAATAATATATATCCGTACAAACTTTCGCCTTTATAATATTATTAATAGAATTATGTGTATATATATTTTAAGCTAAATTAATATATTATAATAAAACGAATATAAAACTTTATTCCACTTAATTTTATTTGACTGTAACCGGTTTCAGCTCGTCAAAGCCATCTTCAGACTGGTACAAATATTTCCTAGTCTACGGTTTATATACACAACATATTGGGGAGGGGGAGAGGGTGGTCTACAAGGATTTTAATTAATTACAATAATTATATTTGTTGCTAAGTCATTTTAGACTATCGAATTTCTAAATATTTTGGTAATTCCAGTAAGCTAATTACATTGGGTTTGCAGCTCACTTCAATGATGATTAGGGCAAAACCTTACAAGTAATATGAGTTACTAATGACCTAATTTGTTATTAATTAAAATTCTACCTAGAGATTTCACATTATAAAAAGCTATTTTACATTTATCATTATTAGTTAATCTGGATATTTTATTTGATATTTCGCCAATATAAGGGATTTTAACTCATTGTTTAGTCAAATCTTTTTCATTTTTATTATCGAGGCCTTGTGAAGTGTTTTTTATTCTTTTTCTTTAATATACTGTCAATAGTTTCGCTCTTGTATCCATTGTTAAATACATTAACAATCATTTCACAAGGCCTCGATTATGTCATTAGTAACTCATATTACTTGTAAGGTTTTTCCCTAAAGGTCTATCACTATATCGTTCCATACCATGACCGTAACCGTAGCGGCGCATGCAAAAAAGTATTCTTTGTATCGATCAGTATGAAACGCTGCCCACTAGACCGTTCCGTCACCGACCAACACCGTCGCATACCATGACCGGACTGACGGCGAATTCTCGATGACAATATTTTGCAGGTGCCGGTCCGCTCTATGCCTGTCACGCGATGGAACGGAACTCTGTAGGCAGAGGCTAGTGGGCAGCGTTTCATACTGATCGATACAAAGAATACTTTTTTGCATGCGCTGCTACGGTTACGGTCATGGTATGGAACGGTGTAGTGGGCATAGACCTTAATCATCATTGAAGTGAGCTGCAAACCCAATGTAATTAGCTTACTGGAATTACCAAAATATTTAGAAATTCTATAGTCTAAAATGACTTAGCAACAAAGTTGTGTATATAAACCGTAGACTAGGAAATATTTGTACCAGTCTGAAGATGGCTTTGACGAGCTGAAACTGGTTACGGTCGAATAAAATTAAGTGAAAAAAGTTTTATATTCGTTTTATTATAATATAATATAATGGAATACCACCATGAATTTTATCACTCTCAAAAATAGAAATATTTAAGCTAAATTGTATTATTTGTTTTTGGGGTGTTATGCCGTGTTGCGCTACCTCCTTCTTTAGCCAACGTTTCGGACATCGTTGCAGTGTCCATCATCAGGGCAGATCCGGCAGATCCGGTAGATGTGTAATATTTAGTCGTGAAGTGTGTGCTTATTTACTTCGAAGCGATACCGTGTCGCCAGCACCACTAACTTTCACCAGTACAAAATACTCGTGACAAGCAGTCTCGTCATCGCCGCGGAACCGTAAATGCTTTTGGCCGTGAAAATCTTAAAAATTATCTTAATTGTATTAGTTTCTTATAAGTATCACTCAAACTATTTCATTTCTTTTAATCTCTGTTATGATGTTCTATACCTCGCGAGTTTATTGCTTTCTTATTAATTTATTCTGTTTTATATATTTATTATTTATATATTGATACAATATTTTACTTTTCATAGTACAATCCAATAATAATGTGGGCCTCACTGGATGGCTTACCCGTAACGATGGTTTTGTAACACACATAATTAATATCGTGATCATAAATTTCATTCTATTCATGTAAAAGCCGATTAACGGTTTTAGTAATATTTTTATTCACAGTTTCTCTCAAACAGAATACCTGTCTTAATTCCTAAATGATTTCATCACAATTATAAAATACATTGAACCGGAAAAATTGACGGAATGAAATTACGGAGAATTGTTAAAATTATGAACCCTGAGTGGTTCGAAAAAGCTTTATAGATAACTGTCAGGTCCGATTCACGGTTCTAATTCGTTTATTTGAAGTGGAATTGGAAATGTTCGATTTTTCGCATTCGAAAAGGGCGAACTCAAAGTTCGATGATCTGCAAACAAAGAAGATATTTTGTTTTTCGTGTTTTATTTTGTGAAAGGTAAAAGAATTAAGGGTGCTCGAGTTTTTCAATTTTTTTTGGAATCCATTTGGAAATTAAAGACTCTTGGTAAATCGTGAGGTGAAAAGCTAAATTTTCCTGATTTTGACTGTACGTTCATATTTTCTGTTTTATTTTAATTTTAATATATTTTTATTTATTTACTTTTTTAGCCACACATTTTTACAATTTTTTACACAAAGTTTATTAAGAGGGCATTACCAGAGAAAGCCGGAAATACGTCATTTTCAAAAAAGTTTTTAGACGTATTGACTCTTTTCCACAAAAATTTATAAATGGATTTCGAAAGATTGTTCTTTTATCTAGCATAGTTATGTAATAAATTTTTAGATTTTTTTTTAATTTTTAGTATAATAAGGTTATTCCATAGGTCGTTGGCAGATTTGTTAAATTTTCAAAAAAGTTTTTGTATTATACCACACCTATTTCAAATAATGTAATCATGCAGTAAAATAAATCGATACATTATCTAGCAAAGTTATGTATTAGAATTTTAATTTTAGTTTCAATAAAATCATTAAAAAATATGTACGTACATGTGTTTCTTGACGAAAATTGGTCCATTTGTGTATTTATTTGCGCACTTACAAACTAATATATTTCAGATTTTTTTAACATTCTTATTAAATTCAGACATTATTGAAAAATGATAAATACTTATAATCAAAAAATAACTACAAAAAGTACACTATTTTAATAGTTTTATCATCACGCCTTTCAGCATTTTTGGATGAAGGTATAAATTAAAGCTAATTTGGATTGAAATAAATTCGATATTGAGTTATAATTTAAAAAAGCTGGCACGGAGAATAATCAATCTTTCTCATTGTAACCGCCCTGCACGATCGGAAAAACAACTTTCGACGAAATGTGGATTTTCGTCCGCTGGCTGGTTAAACGCTCTTAATAGATTATAGGTTGTAAAAACATGTTTTTACATTACAGTGGTTTATAGTGGAAAATACTCTCAGTATCGCCCTTATGTGTGACCGCTATTCAGAATTGAAACGTTACTTGAAATAGCTCTAGCCGTGTTTGGTGACTAGATCTGAATAGCCAGATACTTCCCCAACGTCTTCCTCCCTCCTCCCTGCTTTCTTTTATCCTCACAACATACCCCAATTGGGGACGCCATAGTCTCACTCACTCCGGATGGGAGCAGTAGGGATTCTTGTGACGTATTAATATAATATAATATTAATACGTCACAAGAATCCCTGGGATTCGCCCTTGTGAATGACCACCATTCAGAATTGAAACGTTGCTTGAAATGACTTTAACCGTGTTTGGTGACTAGATCTGGATAGCCAGATACATCCCCACCTTCTTCTTCCCTGTATCCTACCCCTCCCCGCTTACCTTCATCCTCGCAACATACCCCAATTTGGATGCCATAGTCTCACTGGATCCAGTTGGGAGCAGGAGGGATTCTTGTGACGTATTAATATTAATTTTTATAATTGTATTAATAAATAAAAAAAATGTTTAAGCTGTTTTAAAAATCGATTTTTTTACATTTAAAATATCGATATCATTGGTTTATTCGTTTGTTAAATTTTATAGGTGAGAAATTGGCGAGGTTGTTACATAATTTTTTTATGAATGGCGACATTAAAACAGATCGTTACGCCTAGTGAGTCAAACAGGCACTCTTAAATTGACTAGACTCAGGAGCTCGCAACAGTCGAACTTCGAATTTAAAATTCTAAAAAGAAGCGTAGGTCGACCCTTCGCCGATTCTCAAGTGTATGTGTTTTTAAGACATTTAAAAAAAATAACTTTTGCAGAATTTTTTCAACACTTTAATTATCCCCCCTTCAAGTGTGTTCTAGCAATAAATAGGGGCTTAAGGTTTGTAAGATGGGGGTAAGAATAGGTTTCATATTAATTTTGTGGTAATATTTAAAAGTAAGTTTTTGCAGGCAGTGAGGGCAGACCACGCAACCATACAACTCTGTATTTTCACTTACTGTGGTGAACGTATGTCTTAAGGTATGAAAGAGACATGCGTGTATGATTGAGACAGCATGAGTAATGTATAAAAGGGTATGATTTTTGTCCATTCGTCCTCTTTGCAAATAGGCTTCCTGGAAGAACACACTGCACAGATCTCGTAATAAACACTCATAAGATCACCCACGTCTTATTATTATCTCTCCACCTCTAGTACTGAGATCACCATAAAATTCTACGTCCAGATCATCCTTGCGTAATTCACATTCACATACATACCGTCTCGAGACAAGAACAGCACTGGTAAAAGACAGCAATGTAGAATCGAAACGTCTCTTGAAATGGCTTCTGCCATTTTTGGTGACGAGATCTGAATAGCCAGGAAATTTCAACAATTTGGTTTCCCTTTTTTCTTTTCCCCGTTTCCTTTAGCCTCAAAACATACCCCGATTAAGGATGCTATAATAGCTCTGGAGAGTTGGGAGCATTTGGGACTCTCGGGCTACATTCACATTAATAAAGAAAAAAACAGAGGTGCAATTCACACGCGGTAGAAGTGAAACCTTCAGAAAACTAAAGTAAAAAAGAGTGGGGAGGCTACGAAGCACCGCACAAAGAGGAGACCGATGCGCTACGAAACACTGCACAAAGAGGAGACCGATTATACTAAGTATCTCATTCTCTAGAGGCGAAATCCTACAGATGTATGTGTTTGTCTTTTTTTAGTGTCACTATTTTTCGTTTCATCGAGTTTTAAATGACAACGGTGCTAAAGAATTTTTAACTTGTGAATTTTAACCTTTTAAAATGAGCCGAAGGAAATGAAGAAAAAGTAGGAAATGTAGGAAATGTAGGAAATGTAGGAAATGTAGAAAACTTCATTAAAAAATGTAACAAAAATGCGGTGTAAATAAAGTTTTTACAAAATTTTTTTTAGAGGTATACAAATGAAAAAAACCATTAAAATATGTTATTGTCTATGATATTGGCTTTATTTAATAGATAATTTTATGCCATTATTGTTTAAATATGATTTCGGGCATATGAGCACCACGGCTAGCTCGAATGAAGCGCAATCGTGAAGTCCAATTTTCGGCAACTTTATCGAGCAACTGGGGCCATATTTATATCGGCAATAACACGGCGAATGTTGACTTCCAAATGGTTCCAATCTGATTTCGAGCATATGAGCGCCACGGCTAGTTCGAATGAAGCGCAATCGTGAAGTCCAATTTTCGGCAACTTTATCGAGCAACTGGGGCCATATTTATATCGGCAATAACACGGCGAATGTTGACTTCCAAATGGTTCCAATCTGATTTCGGGCATATGAGCGCCACGACTAGCTCGAATGAAGCGCAATCGTGAAGTCCAATTTTTGGCAACTTTATCGAGCAACTGGGGCCATATTTATATCGGCAATAACACGGCGAATGTTGACTTCCAAATGGTTCCAATCTGATTTCGGGCATATGAGCGCCACGGCTAGCTCGAATGAAGCGCAATCGTGAAGTCCAATTTTCGGCAACTTTATCGAGCAATTGGGGCCATATTTATATCGGCAATAACACGGCGAATGTTGACTTCCAAATAGTTCAACGACTCTGGTTTATCAGCATAGACTAGTGACTTCACATAACCCCAAAGAAAGTAAAGTAATCTAATGGTGTGAGATCACACGATCGTGAGGCCAGTCCACAGGTCCATTACGTGAAATTATGCGCTCACCAAATGTTTCCCGCAATAAATTGATGGACGATTATGTCAACCGTAAAATGGACGTATAGTCCAGTCAATGAATGCTCCAAAAGGAGGTGTAGAGTGCGTGAGCAGGGACCTAAGCGTTTCCTTCAGAAATTTGTTCAGGGTGCTTAGGGTGTGAACATACTAAAAGTCCTGACATCTAGGTGGTGAGCTAGGGGGGTGGGGGGGGGGGGAGGGGGAGGTCCCAATTTTCGGATTTCTACTTATATCTCAAAAACGGTGCGTCACAGAAGAAAATTTTTTCAGAATAAGTTAGAGCACATAAAATTATCTACAACTTTTATTCTATACGTAATTTTCTAAATCTCAGCCGTTTTTGAGTTACACGCTCCACAAATGTAGATATTTTCGAAAAAAATCATTAAGAGGGCATTACCAGAGAAAACCGGAAATACGTCATTTTCAAAAAAGATTTTAGACGTATTGACTCTTTTCCACAAAAAATTATAAATGGATTTCGAAAGATTGTTCTTTTATCTAGCATTCGTATGTAATAAATTTTGAGAATTTTTTAAAATTTTTAGTATAATAAGGTTATTCCATAGGTCGTTGGCAGATTTGTTAAATTTTCAAAAAAGTTTTTGTATTATACCACACCTATTTCAAATAATGTAATCATGCAGTAAAATAAATCGATACATTATCTAGCAAAGTTATGTATTAGAATTTTAATTTTAGTTTCAATAAAATCATTAAAAAATATGTACGTACATGTGTTTCTTGACGAAAATTGGTCCATTTGTGTATTTATTTGCGCACTTACAAACTAATATATTTCAGATTTTTTTAACATTCTTATTAAATTCAGACATTATTGAAAAATGATAAATACTTATAATCAAAAAATAACTACAAAAAGTACACTATTTTAATAGTTTTATCATCACGCCTTTCAGCATTTTTGGATGAAGGTATAAATTAAAGCTAATTTGGATTGAAATAAATTCGATATTGAGTTATAATTTAAAAAAGCTGGCACGGAGAATAATCAATCTTTCTCATTGTAACCGCCCTGCACGATCGGAAGAACAACTTTCGACGAAATGTGGATTTTCGTCCGCTGGCTGGTTAAACGCTCTTAATAGATTATAGGTTGTAAAAACATGTTTTTACATTACAGTGGTTTATAGTGGAAAATACTCTCAGTATCGCCCTTATGTGTGACCGCTATTCAGAATTGAAACGTTACTTGAAATAGCTCTAGCCGTGTTTGGTGACTAGATCTGAATAGCCAGATACTTCCCCAACGTCTTCCTCCCTCCTCCCTGCTTTCTTTTATCCTCACAACATACCCCAATTGGGGACGCCATAGTCTCACTCACTCCGGATGGGAGCAGTAGGGATTCTTGTGACGTATTAATATAATATAATATTAATACGTCACAAGAATCCCTGGGATTCGCCCTTGTGAATGACCACCATTCAGAATTGAAACGTTGCTTGAAATGACTTTAACCGTGTTTGGTGACTAGATCTGGATAGCCAGATACATCCCCACCTTCTTCTTCCCTGTATCCTACCCCTCCCCGCTTACCTTCATCCTCGCAACATACCCCAATTTGGATGCCATAGTCTCACTGGATCCAGTTGGGAGCAGGAGGGATTCTTGTGACGTATTAATATTAATTTTTATAATTGTATTAATAAATAAAAAAAATGTTTAAGCTGTTTTAAAAATCGATTTTTTTACATTTAAAATATCGATATCATTGGTTTATTCGTTTGTTAAATTTTATAGGTGAGAAATTGGCGAGGTTGTTACATAATTTTTTTATGAATGGCGACATTAAAACAGATCGTTACGCCTAGTGAGTCAAACAGGCACTCTTAAATTGACTAGACTCAGGAGCTCGCAACAGTCGAACTTCGAATTTAAAATTCTAAAAAGAAGCGTAGGTCGACCCTTCGCCGATTCTCAAGTGTATGTGTTTTTAAGACATTTAAAAAAAATAACTTTTGCAGAATTTTTTCAACACTTTAATTATCCCCCCTTCAAGTGTGTTCTAGCAATAAATAGGGGCTTAAGGTTTGTAAGATGGGGGTAAGAATAGGTTTCATATTAATTTTGTGGTAATATTTAAAAGTAAGTTTTTGCAGGCAGTGAGGGCAGACCACGCAACCATACAACTCTGTATTTTCACTTACTGTGGTGAACGTATGTCTTAAGGTATGAAAGAGACATGCGTGTATGATTGAGACAGCATGAGTAATGTATAAAAGGGTATGATTTTTGTCCATTCGTCCTCTTTGCAAATAGGCTTCCTGGAAGAACACACTGCACAGATCTCGTAATAAACACTCATAAGATCACCCACGTCTTATTATTATCTCTCCACCTCTAGTACTGAGATCACCATAAAATTCTACGTCCAGATCATCCTTGCGTAATTCACATTCACATACATACCGTCTCGAGACAAGAACAGCACTGGTAAAAGACAGCAATGTAGAATCGAAACGTCTCTTGAAATGGCTTCTGCCATTTTTGGTGACGAGATCTGAATAGCCAGGAAATTTCAACAATTTGGTTTCCCTTTTTTCTTTTCCCCGTTTCCTTTAGCCTCAAAACATACCCCGATTAAGGATGCTATAATAGCTCTGGAGAGTTGGGAGCATTTGGGACTCTCGGGCTACATTCACATTAATAAAGAAAAAAACAGAGGTGCAATTCACACGCGGTAGAAGTGAAACCTTCAGAAAACTAAAGTAAAAAAGAGTGGGGAGGCTACGAAGCACCGCACAAAGAGGAGACCGATGCGCTACGAAACACTGCACAAAGAGGAGACCGATTATACTAAGTATCTCATTCTCTAGAGGCGAAATCCTACAGATGTATGTGTTTGTCTTTTTTTAGTGTCACTATTTTTCGTTTCATCGAGTTTTAAATGACAACGGTGCTAAAGAATTTTTAACTTGTGAATTTTAACCTTTTAAAATGAGCCGAAGGAAATGAAGAAAAAGTAGGAAATGTAGGAAATGTAGGAAATGTAGGAAATGTAGAAAACTTCATTAAAAAATGTAACAAAAATGCGGTGTAAATAAAGTTTTTACAAAATTTTTTTTAGAGGTATACAAATGAAAAAAACCATTAAAATATGTTATTGTCTATGATATTGGCTTTATTTAATAGATAATTTTATGCCATTATTGTTTAAATATGATTTCGGGCATATGAGCACCACGGCTAGCTCGAATGAAGCGCAATCGTGAAGTCCAATTTTCGGCAACTTTATCGAGCAACTGGGGCCATATTTATATCGGCAATAACACGGCGAATGTTGACTTCCAAATGGTTCCAATCTGATTTCGAGCATATGAGCGCCACGGCTAGTTCGAATGAAGCGCAATCGTGAAGTCCAATTTTCGGCAACTTTATCGAGCAACTGGGGCCATATTTATATCGGCAATAACACGGCGAATGTTGACTTCCAAATGGTTCCAATCTGATTTCGGGCATATGAGCGCCACGACTAGCTCGAATGAAGCGCAATCGTGAAGTCCAATTTTTGGCAACTTTATCGAGCAACTGGGGCCATATTTATATCGGCAATAACACGGCGAATGTTGACTTCCAAATGGTTCCAATCTGATTTCGGGCATATGAGCGCCACGGCTAGCTCGAATGAAGCGCAATCGTGAAGTCCAATTTTCGGCAACTTTATCGAGCAATTGGGGCCATATTTATATCGGCAATAACACGGCGAATGTTGACTTCCAAATAGTTCAACGACTCTGGTTTATCAGCATAGACTAGTGACTTCACATAACCCCAAAGAAAGTAAAGTAATCTAATGGTGTGAGATCACACGATCGTGAGGCCAGTCCACAGGTCCATTACGTGAAATTATGCGCTCACCAAATGTTTCCCGCAATAAATTGATGGACGATTATGTCAACCGTAAAATGGACGTATAGTCCAGTCAATGAATGCTCCAAAAGGAGGTGTAGAGTGCGTGAGCAGGGACCTAAGCGTTTCCTTCAGAAATTTGTTCAGGGTGCTTAGGGTGTGAACATACTAAAAGTCCTGACATCTAGGTGGTGAGCTAGGGGGGTGGGGGGGGGGGGGAGGGGGAGGTCCCAATTTTCGGATTTCTACTTATATCTCAAAAACGGTGCGTCACAGAAGAAAATTTTTTCAGAATAAGTTAGAGCACATAAAATTATCTACAACTTTTATTCTATACGTAATTTTCTAAATCTCAGCCGTTTTTGAGTTACACGCTCCACAAATGTAGATATTTTCGAAAAAAATCATTAAGAGGGCATTACCAGAGAAAACCGGAAATACGTCATTTTCAAAAAAGATTTTAGACGTATTGACTCTTTTCCACAAAAAATTATAAATGGATTTCGAAAGATTGTTCTTTTATCTAGCATTCGTATGTAATAAATTTTGAGAATTTTTTAAAATTTTTAGTATAATAAGGTTATTCCATAGGTCGTTGGCAGATTTGTTAAATTTTCAAAAAAGTTTTTGTATTATACCACACCTATTTCAAATAATGTAATCATGCAGTAAAATAAATCGATACATTATCTAGCAAAGTTATGTATTAGAATTTTAATTTTAGTTTCAATAAAATCATTAAAAAATATGTACGTACATGTGTTTCTTGACGAAAATTGGTCCATTTGTGTATTTATTTGCGCACTTACAAACTAATATATTTCAGATTTTTTTAACATTCTTATTAAATTCAGACATTATTGAAAAATGATAAATACTTATAATCAAAAAATAACTACAAAAAGTACACTATTTTAATAGTTTTATCATCACGCCTTTCAGCATTTTTGGATGAAGGTATAAATTAAAGCTAATTTGGATTGAAATAAATTCGATATTGAGTTATAATTTAAAAAAGCTGGCACGGAGAATAATCAATCTTTCTCATTGTAACCGCCCTGCACGATCGGAAGAACAACTTTCGACGAAATGTGGATTTTCGTCCGCTGGCTGGTTAAACGCTCTTAATAGATTATAGGTTGTAAAAACATGTTTTTACATTACAGTGGTTTATAGTGGAAAATACTCTCAGTATCGCCCTTATGTGTGACCGCTATTCAGAATTGAAACGTTACTTGAAATAGCTCTAGCCGTGTTTGGTGACTAGATCTGAATAGCCAGATACTTCCCCAACGTCTTCCTCCCTCCTCCCTGCTTTCTTTTATCCTCACAACATACCCCAATTGGGGACGCCATAGTCTCACTCACTCCGGATGGGAGCAGTAGGGATTCTTGTGACGTATTAATATAATATAATATTAATACGTCACAAGAATCCCTGGGATTCGCCCTTGTGAATGACCACCATTCAGAATTGAAACGTTGCTTGAAATGACTTTAACCGTGTTTGGTGACTAGATCTGGATAGCCAGATACATCCCCACCTTCTTCTTCCCTGTATCCTACCCCTCCCCGCTTACCTTCATCCTCGCAACATACCCCAATTTGGATGCCATAGTCTCACTGGATCCAGTTGGGAGCAGGAGGGATTCTTGTGACGTATTAATATTAATTTTTATAATTGTATTAATAAATAAAAAAAATGTTTAAGCTGTTTTAAAAATCGATTTTTTTACATTTAAAATATCGATATCATTGGTTTATTCGTTTGTTAAATTTTATAGGTGAGAAATTGGCGAGGTTGTTACATAATTTTTTTATGAATGGCGACATTAAAACAGATCGTTACGCCTAGTGAGTCAAACAGGCACTCTTAAATTGACTAGACTCAGGAGCTCGCAACAGTCGAACTTCGAATTTAAAATTCTAAAAAGAAGCGTAGGTCGACCCTTCGCCGATTCTCAAGTGTATGTGTTTTTAAGACATTTAAAAAAAATAACTTTTGCAGAATTTTTTCAACACTTTAATTATCCCCCCTTCAAGTGTGTTCTAGCAATAAATAGGGGCTTAAGGTTTGTAAGATGGGGGTAAGAATAGGTTTCATATTAATTTTGTGGTAATATTTAAAAGTAAGTTTTTGCAGGCAGTGAGGGCAGACCACGCAACCATACAACTCTGTATTTTCACTTACTGTGGTGAACGTATGTCTTAAGGTATGAAAGAGACATGCGTGTATGATTGAGACAGCATGAGTAATGTATAAAAGGGTATGATTTTTGTCCATTCGTCCTCTTTGCAAATAGGCTTCCTGGAAGAACACACTGCACAGATCTCGTAATAAACACTCATAAGATCACCCACGTCTTATTATTATCTCTCCACCTCTAGTACTGAGATCACCATAAAATTCTACGTCCAGATCATCCTTGCGTAATTCACATTCACATACATACCGTCTCGAGACAAGAACAGCACTGGTAAAAGACAGCAATGTAGAATCGAAACGTCTCTTGAAATGGCTTCTGCCATTTTTGGTGACGAGATCTGAATAGCCAGGAAATTTCAACAATTTGGTTTCCCTTTTTTCTTTTCCCCGTTTCCTTTAGCCTCAAAACATACCCCGATTAAGGATGCTATAATAGCTCTGGAGAGTTGGGAGCATTTGGGACTCTCGGGCTACATTCACATTAATAAAGAAAAAAACAGAGGTGCAATTCACACGCGGTAGAAGTGAAACCTTCAGAAAACTAAAGTAAAAAAGAGTGGGGAGGCTACGAAGCACCGCACAAAGAGGAGACCGATGCGCTACGAAACACTGCACAAAGAGGAGACCGATTATACTAAGTATCTCATTCTCTAGAGGCGAAATCCTACAGATGTATGTGTTTGTCTTTTTTGAGTGTCACTATTTTTCGTTTCATCGAGTTTTAAATGACAACGGTGCTAAAGAATTTTTAACTTGTGAATTTTAACCTTTTAAAATGAGCCGAAGGAAATGAAGAAAAAGTAGGAAATGTAGGAAATGTAGGAAATGTAGGAAATGTAGAAAACTTCATTAAAAAATGTAACAAAAATGCGGTGTAAATAAAGTTTTTACAAAATTTTTTTTAGAGGTATACAAATGAAAAAAACCATTAAAATATGTTATTGTCTATGATATTGGCTTTATTTAATAGATAATTTTATGCCATTATTGTTTAAATATGATTTCGGGCATATGAGCACCACGGCTAGCTCGAATGAAGCGCAATCGTGAAGTCCAATTTTCGGCAACTTTATCGAGCAACTGGGGCCATATTTATATCGGCAATAACACGGCGAATGTTGACTTCCAAATGGTTCCAATCTGATTTCGAGCATATGAGCGCCACGGCTAGTTCGAATGAAGCGCAATCGTGAAGTCCAATTTTCGGCAACTTTATCGAGCAACTGGGGCCATATTTATATCGGCAATAACACGGCGAATGTTGACTTCCAAATGGTTCCAATCTGATTTCGGGCATATGAGCGCCACGACTAGCTCGAACGAAGCGCAATCGTGAAGTCCAATTTTCGGCAACTTTATCGAGCAACTGGGGCCATATTTATATCGGCAATAACACGGCGAATGTTGACTTCCAAATGGTTCCAATCTGATTTCGGGCATATGAGCGCCACGGCTAGCTCGAATGAAGCGCAATCGTGAAGTCCAATTTTCGGCAACTTTATCGAGCAATTGGGGCCATATTTATATCGGCAATAACACGGCGAATGTTGACTTCCAAATAGTTCAACGACTCTGGTTTATCAGCATAGACTAGTGACTTCACATAACCCCAAAGAAAGTAAAGTAATCTAATGGTGTGAGATCACACGATCGTGAGGCCAGTCCACAGGTCCATTACGTGAAATTATGCGCTCACCAAATGTTTCCCGCAATAAATTGATGGACGATTATGTCAACCGTAAAATGGACGTATAGTCCAGTCAATGAATGCTCCAAAAGGAGGTGTAGAGTGCGTGAGCAGGGACCTAAGCGTTTCCTTCAGAAATTTGTTCAGGGTGCTTAGGGTGTGAACATACTAAAAGTCCTGACATCTAGGTGGTGAGCTAGGGGGGTGGGGGGGGGGGGGGGGGGGAGGTCCCAATTTTCGGATTTCTACTTATATCTCAAAAACGGTGCGTCACAGAAGAAAATTTTTTCAGAATAAGTTAGAGCACATAAAATTATCTACAACTTTTATTCTATACGTAATTTTCTAAATCTCAGCCGTTTTTGAGTTACACGCTCCACAAATGTAGATATTTTCGAAAAAAATCATTAAGAGGGCATTACCAGAGAAAACCGGAAATACGTCATTTTCAAAAAAGATTTTAGACGTATTGACTCTTTTCCACAAAAAATTATAAATGGATTTCGAAAGATTGTTCTTTTATCTAGCATTCGTATGTAATAAATTTTGAGAATTTTTTAAAATTTTTAGTATAATAAGGTTATTCCATAGGTCGTTGGCAGATTTGTTAAATTTTCAAAAAAGTTTTTGTATTATACCACACCCATTTAAAATAATATAATCATGCAGTAAAATAAATCAATACATTATCTAGCAAACGTATGTTTTAGAATTTTAATTTACTTTCAATAAAATCATTAAAAAAAATGTACGTACATGTGTTTCTTGACGAAAATTGGTCCATTTGTGTATTTATTTGCGCACTTACAAACTAATATATTTCAGATTTTTTTAACATTCTTATTAAATTTAGACATTATTGAAAAATAATAAATACTTATAATCAAAAAATAACTACAAAAAGTACACTATTTTAATAGTTTTATCATCACGCCTTTCAGCATTTTTGGATGAAGGTGTAAATTAAAGCTAATTTGGATTGAAATAAATTCGATATTGAGTTATAATTTAAAAAAGCTGGTACGGAGAATAATTAATCTTTCTCATTGTAACCGCCCTGCACGATCGGAAGAACAACTTTCGACGAAAATCCACATTTCGTCGAAAGTTGTTCTTCCGATCGTGCAGGGCGGTTACAATGAGAAAGATTAATTATTCTCCGTACCAGCTTTTTTAAATTATAACTCAATATCGAATTTATTTCAATCCGAATTAGCTTTAATTTATACCTTCATCCAAAAATGCTGAAAGGCGTGATGATAAAACTATAAAAATGGTGTACTTTTTGTAGTTATTTTTTGATTATAAGTATTTATAATTTTTCAATAATGTCTAAATTTAATAAGAATGTTAAAAAAATCTGAAATATATTAGTTTGTAAGTGCGCAAATAAATACACAAATGGACCAATTTTCGTCAAGAAACACATGTACGTACATATTTTTTAATGATTTTATTGAAACTAACATTAAAATTCTAATTCATAACTTTGCTAGATAATGTATTGATTTATTTTACTGCATGATTACATTATTTGAAATGGGTGTGGTATAATACAAAAACTTTTTTGAAAATTTAACAAATCTGCCAACGACCTATGGAATAACCTTATTATACTAAAATTTAAAAAAAATTCTAAAAATTTATTACATAACTATGCTAGATAAAAGAACAATCTTTCGAAATCCATTTATAATTTTTTGTGGAAAAGAGTCAATACGTCTAAAAACTTTTTTGAAAATGACGTATTTCCGGCTTTCTCTGGTAATGCCCTCTTAAAGAAGGAAATTTGTTGGCAAGAAATTGTAAAGAATTTAATTCCCTTTTATATACATATGCAAATAAATCTCCAACCAGTAAATATTTACAGCAATTTTAGGTTTTTTCGTAAAATGTCGTCATTTTCAGAAAAAGCTGTTTGACGAACCGAACCATGATTTTCAAAATAAATTTGCACAATTTGCAAGCGTTGTTCCAACGTCAGTCTATTCATGATAAAAAGGAATAACGTACTGACTACAAATCAGCCGTCAACTATCAGATTGAGAGTCCGTAGAAACAATGTTGGCAGTTTAAAAACCAAACCTCGAAAAAAACACTCTTTATAATCTATATCATAATGTAGGTATGTACAAATAAATTGAAACGTAAATTTTAATCCGGAACCAACTAACTGCAAATATCATTACATCAAACGCTCACAACAACAGAGTAATCATTTTGATGGTCAGACATCCAATTATTTCTCTTCCCCTGTCCCCTGATAGTCGGCATAAACAAAGCCTGATTGGCCCGCTGATTGGCAGCGGCTGCCATCTGTGGTCCGCGGATGGCATTATTGACCGGACGTGATGACGTCAGAAGTCACAAAGTGGGGATGATATTCATCTGAATATCGGAATATTAATTTTTAATTAAATCTTCGTGGATATAGATAAACTAGGTTAATAAAATGGATGGTGAGCACCAGTAATTTGACAAAAAAGCTGTGTTATTTGGTAATATCTTTTTTGAAGTAAAACTTCTTTAGCCCCGTTGTGATTTGAAATTCGGATGAAATAGTCCACGACGCATTTCAGCACATGCGAAGCATTAACCTGCGCTCATTGGCCGCTTTGATTATGATGTCACTTTTCAAGGCTCATATTGGTTGAGATATGAAACTGAAATGAAGCATTACATTACCGACGAACCGTCAATCTGTGCTCATTGCTGCTTTGATTATGACCTCACTTTTCAATACTCCTATTGGTTAAGATTTTTATGGTAAAGTTTCGCTTCTGCCGCGTGTGAACTGCGTCTATTCATCTTTGAGGATGCTGTGCGAAGAGTCTGTTTTAGGAAAGGAAGGAGAGGAAGTTCTGGGAAGGAAAAAGGTACGAGGAGTGGGTCGGAATCTATGAGTCAGTTTGTTTTGGAGTGACAGACGAATGAATCCATCCCTTCCCGAGCAAGGCGATGTTCCGAGAGAGCCTTGCGTAAGAGATCAAAAGGTCTCCTTCAACCCTCAACCAGTCTCTCCGGATCCGGCTTGTCACGCAGTTATACGTACGCCACCCAGACTCGGACAAACCTCACCCCATTAATCCGGACACCTCTGCTAAGTCACCAAACGTAGCGAACACTTGGGGTGACCTATGGCAGAGATGTTGGTTATCCAAAAAATTATTTAAAGTTATCTAATAATAATGATAATAGCATATTTGCAGCATTCAAGGATACCGATTAGTAAGATACCAGTTTAAATATTAAAGATGATAAGCTTGCAAAAAAAAAATTTACCGATTTCAACACATGGTCACTCTACTATATTTACAATACAATGCATTAGTTCCTACAGCTTAGTAGAGGCCCATTATGTGAGAAATATTGTAACAATATTGTCTTTCGATACTGGCTGAATTTAGTCTCACGCTCACCGTCAGCGCTCATAGATCAGCGCGTAGTTCGCCAGCGCTGAGGCTCAGCGTGGCTCGTTTCAGTATCGTACTGATCGCCTCACTGTACAGACGAAGACCAAAATCCTCAGGCGTACCTCATCGATAACTCGACCTGTATCCACTTCGCGGTTCGCCATGACTGTACACGCTGACGACGTCCGGTCCGCTCGACACTAGAACGCTCACTGAAAGCAGAGGCGCTCGTGCAATCGTCAGCGCCTACAGCTACGCGGCGCCGACGCGCGACGCGTACGGCCGCGTAGCCATCAGCGCTGACCACCTTGCGCGCAGATAGCTACGCGTCATTCAAATACGTTTCCTAGAAGTTCATATATCTCGACCATCAGCGCAGACGGTGCACGTGCGGTCAGCGTGAGACTAAATTCAGCCTTATATTATTTTCCACTTTATAAAATTGTTAATCATGTTTAAGTGAGGTAAAATTTTTATTTAAATAAATGATACCTAAATGACACTTCAATGGAATGAAAACTGTATTTTGCTGTTTAGAGCTAACTTATTTACTCTCTTTATAATATATGTGTGTTACTTTTAATAAATTGTGAAATTATTATCCCCGATACGGGCGAACCCTAGTGGGGTTAATAATAACATGCAAAAAAGGTTTTTAAATTGTGAAGAAGCAATAAATAAAGAATAACATGAAAAAACGATTAGCGTTATTAAAGTCTGATCAACTGATATTGCCGAAGCTCCAGGCAAGATAACATTGATTATTGCAAATATTTTATGAATTGCACCCGGAGCGTAGTATATTATTATTGTTTCTTTCTCCATTATTACTTTTATATTAGGCAAAGTGCATATAGGCATATAATTTCACATTATTATTTATCTTTTTATACTTCTTTTTTATCATTTTTATTATCACATCTTTTTTTATCTTTTTATATTACTTTTAATCTTTTTATAATATTATATCTACTCTGATTCATATCCTTTTTAATAAATATAAAATGTTATTTACCTACCTCGGAACAGACTATGTCTAGTGTGGTGGGTAAAATAAAACTTTCTAAGTAAATGAAAAATAAATAAACGCCCGGGTTGCCGGCACTGAAACTGAATCTTCAGAAGGCTTCTTAAACGGGTTGCAGTTCTTATTTTCTTTTCCTTTTATAAACGCTTTAATTTATAATCTCATGTTATCTTTAGCAGAATACTTCCTTGGGCTGCAGCTTTTATTTTTCAATTGTATTTTGTTACTGTAAGTATTTTCATACTGTTTACTAAGCACGTATGCATTGACATTGCAGGGAATAGAGACTTTCAAAATATAGTTACTTTGTTAAAACAAAATGAGTCTTGAAATGTCGATCGCTCATTTGATTAGCCGGACAACTCCAAATAGGTACAAAGTTTTGTGATAATGAGGAAAGCAATATTCGAATGCTCACCTTAAATGAAATATTATTTACACGTGTTTGTGTTTTACATATTAAATATGCTATAAAATGATATTTAGAGGCGTACCCACTTTTTCATGTAATGCATACTAAACTCAAATTATGATTTTTCGGAGATGTCTAATCAACCGGACGATCGATGTGCAATGAAGGAGGAAACCTTATGTTTCCCTAACACAACTGGGAAAGTGATGGGGTCCCTTCCAATGCACTCGGAGTCACACAAGAGTCCCAACAGCTCCCCAGCGTCCGGTGAAAGTGCCTCCTTGACATTCCCAGATAGGGTGTGATGTGAGAAAAGGAAGGACAATGGGAAGAAGATTGTCTGAGTATTATTCACAAGTTCCTAATGAATTTTATTTAAGGAGGCATTTCACCTTGAATTATTTAAAGATATCATTGCCCATTTCAATCAAATGACTCGAATGTATAGTCGGTATAATGCCGTAGAATGTGACGATACAGAGATCTGTATAAACAGCCTTGTATATTTAATTAGTGACGAGTGCTAATTTAACCTACGAGCTAATAAGGCATTTGACCTGAAAATTATGAATTTGCATTTTCAAAATTTGTTACGATGTATTTTCTTTCTTTATTTTTTCTCTTTCACTGTACTGTATACTTACTATGTTATATATTTAATTGCTGTTATATCTCTAGTAGCGTCTCCACCTAGTAACATCTAAACTTGGTATATATCAACCATACAATGCAAATAGAAGCATTTGACCGAAAAATTATATAATTGCATTATTATAATTTATTATAAATATTTTCTTACTTTATGCTTTCTCTTTCACTGTACTGTATACTTACTATGTTATATATTTTATTGCTGTTATTTCTCTAGTAGCATCTCCACCTAGTAACAACCAACCTTGATACATACTTGCTGTTAACGTTTTTAATTGTTAGTATGAGTGTTAGTATCGACGCACATCCATTTATTGGATAACCAACACCTCTGCCATATGTCGCCCCAAGTGGTTCGATATGTTTGGTGACTTAGCAGGGGTGTCCGGTCCGGGTTCATGAGGTGATGTTTGTCCAGGTCTGCCCACCTGCCGTGTGGTGAGCAGGATTGAGAATGACTGTTTGAGGGAGGTCTTTTGTCCACTCGCCTTGCACGGCGGTTGGAGGGGTGGATTCATACATCCGTCACTCCTGGACAGACTAACCCCCAGATTCCCTCCCATCCTGTAAAAAAGTTAGGACTTTACTGAAGAAGAAGTGGCTGTGTTGTTTTTTTTTAAATAAAGCACTCATTGAGAAATTAAATCCATCGGTTTTATTGCTGTTTTTAAAGTTACAAGTTTCCGACATATAACTTTTTCCCCACTCAACGGACAAAGGTTTATTAATACTTTATGTTTTCTACGTAAGTTTTGTTAGAGAAGTGTTAATTTTCAGCTAGCGTGGGCTTTTTATAATAAAATAACTTTGTATATTGGGAAGTGAGGAAGTTCAAAAAATGATCACACAATCAGCGACATCTGAAATTACTGGCGCCATCTTTGGCCTAAATGAATGAACTTTTTGATAATAATGATCACCATTTATAATCCATAATTGGTTTGAAACTTAGCTAGAAAACTAAACTTAGCTAGAAAACCTCCGCACAGCATCCCCTTAGATGACATAGGTTATGAGGGAAATTATTTTGTTCAGGGCCTTCCGTGTCGAGCTAATTTCAAATATTAAAAAAAACATTCCAATGGCAATTTCATAAATGTAATAATTGTTAACACTGTAATGTTTCAAAAAATAAATAAAGATCGTTGCGAAGTACCTGACTAACCATACATTGTCACCAAACATGGCCAAAGCCATTTCAAGCAAAGTTTCGATGGTAAATGGGGACTTTCACCAGAGCAATAAGCCCTACCATGAAAGAGATAGATAGAAAAATATGTTGTGTTGTGTAATCGTAGTACGTATGAGTAACATTACTGATACTCTGGCGAAGTTGGATATTTATTTCTGGATTAATAATATTGTACGAGTATAAAAAATATCCCAAAAATAAGTTTGATACTATATCTTTAATCTATTTCGGATCGGTTTCTAAAATGATGAATGATGATGCATCGCTTATCAAATATTAACATCGACTAAGATAAACCTTTGGCGTGTAAATATTTATAGGCTGACATGTTTCCACACGATCGGATATTGATGTTGTTTTGATCCGCGACCGGATAAAACAGAACACCATAAAATTAATAATCTATCTATAAAAATCTATATCTATCTATCTATCTATCTTCTATATAAATAAAAATGAATCGCCGAAATGTATGTACGCGCATAACTTCCGAACGACTGCACCAAATTGGATAGTTCTTTTTGTTGTGTGTTTGTTATTATCAGGATAAGGTTTGTATAAAACTATTGGTGAGCGCTGGCATTATGAAAATTGTATAAAAAATTTGCAGCAGGTGGCACGCGAGCTGTTTGAAAACTGAATGTATCGGGACTGAATGTATGGAATACGGGAGAGGGGAAGGGAACTCGGGTATGGGGTTCGCTGGACGGGGAAGGGATGGGAGTGGAATAGGGAGAGGGAAAGGAAGGGGAGGCGGAAGGGGAACGAGACGATTGGGATAGGACATGCAGGGAGAAACAGTTTCTTTATTAAATGGCATAGCAACGCATGCCGGGAACCAGCTAGTATACGCATAAAATGATAAAAATAAATTAAAACTAAACTAATAAATAAACTCGCATTGATCCCTCATTTGCCGCTCGTGCACCGGTGTGTCATGAGATTTTACACGCGATTTTGACCCTTATGTATAAAGAAAGTGTATGAAGAACACGGTCAGAATCGCTTGCATTATTTTTTAAATTATTTATTTTTCATTTTATTGTTTATGTTACATTATTTTTTGCTGGCCTTCCCTGGTAAACAAGAGGTTTTAAATAGTATGTATTTATATTATAATATTTCAATATTTTTTGTGATTAGGTACCGCACAAGAGTCCCAATTGCTACAAAATCTAAAACCTGAGACCATGGCATCCTCGATTGGTAATGTTGTGAGGCTGAACATATGGGGTAGAGGAAGGTGGAGAAAGTAACTGGCAATTCAAATCTTGTCATCAAACACGGTAAAAGCCATCTCATGCAACGTTTCGATTGAAAGTATCTTCCACTCTGGAACGTGTCGTAATTTGAGTGGCGGGAATGGGTACTGCCGCCCCGGGAACAATTTATTGGATAATCCACACCTCTAGGGTAAATCAATCTAAGTGGTTCGTAACTTTTGGTGACTTAGCAGAGGTGTCCGGGTTCACGGGGTGATATTTGAGGCTTGGCGGTGGATTCCCCTGCCTACCAGCTGCGTAACAGGCTGAATCGGGAGAGACCGGTTGAAGGATACCTTTTGATTTTGATTGATTACTCCATAAAAATTCATAGCTGTACGAATTCCAATGAATGTAGTGAGTGCCCCAGTTTAGAGCGCACTTCACAGATGAAGTACCTCGGCCTCACCATTGACCCATACCTCAATGGAACCTACACACCCAGACCATTGCAAATAAAATTAGAAAAACAATACACTTCTTCTTGTGGCGGTCACTTAACCCGCTCTGCGAAATTTACCGCTGCGCCACTGACCTCCATGGAATACGCTGGAAGATACGGCAAACCTACCTGCAGCGAGTACCGTAACGTAGTAGAAATAATAATTCCGCCACTTACGCAAAAGAGCTAGAACATCTGGCTGTACCTTTCAAGTGCTCGCAGAAAGTTCGAGCGATTTCTCACCTTTGCGTGAATTCACCGCATTACCTACCGTGAGACTAATTACTCGCCACGAGTATATAAGCCGCGCTCGCTTGCTCGGAGTCAGTCAGTCAGTACTTTCCATTCATCGAACAAGGAACACAGTCCGAGCAGTGCAGTAACTCTTTACGTGCCTGCGCCGGGCACGGGCCCGCGCAGTCAACAGTGAACACCATTTATCCAGTGTGACCCAGGAACATTCCAGCACCTTCGAGGAACTTCACCAACTACCATCTCGACATGAGATGTCAGGCAATGCGCCAGCAACCCAGTAGCCATCAACCGGCCTCCTGCAACGAGCAGCAACAGCACTCCTGCAACGAGCAGCAACCAGCACCTGGCAACGCGCCAGCAACAGCATCCTCACCGCCTCTCAAGGTTCCTTCCTGTGTCACGTGTGTGCTCCGACCCACTGGACACACAGCCGCCAATACGTCGTCAACGCGACGATGGTCGACCGCCTGGACCAAGGTCATTCTACACCGCCATGGTGTAGGGCAACACGCCGGCTTCCTGAAGACCAGTGATCTTCACCGCCGTAGTCTCCTGACCTTTCTTTTCACTCATCACGCAGCAGCATCACTACTGTCACTCCGCTCCCGCTCCGCATCGACCTCCGCTACGTGTAGCTACAATAAAGACTGACTCATACATCGACTGCACGCCTTTCATTTCTCACGTCCCGTCTCTACCGATACGGACCGCTCCCTCAGATTCATAAGGAACTTTCTTAACTTAGAACTCCTAAATACGATTTATTTTGCAATCACCCAATCTATCATTGAGTATGGTATCATTGCATGGGGAGGGGGCACTTCATCAGCTCTAGATCCTGTCGAAAAGGCGCAGAAAACAATTATGAAAATTATTCTCAAACTTTCTCTAACTGCAAACAGTGACCTTATATTCAAAATAATGAGAGTATTTGATGTTCGACAGATCTATGTAAAAACTATCCTCATGCATCTCTTTAAAAACAAACATGTGTTTTACGAAAAAAAAATAAACTTAAGATTTACACGTAACTCCAACAAAGACATATTGCAAGTTCCAGCACTCTCTTCCACCTTTGGTCAACGTAGCTTTAGATACTTTGCCACAAAAATATTCAACATTCTCCCAGAAAACATCAAACTGAGTCAAACACAGAGAGAATATGTTAAAATATGGATACATTCTAATGATCAAGCCTACACTGGTGCCCTCACCCAAACGCCCAGTCATTGACAGTTGTTATTGTAGTAATAACCTTGCAGTTTATGAATTGTGTAGGTGTGTGCAAACAATAATGTTAACTAAAATAAAGTTTTTGTTGTATGGAAACCTACTTTACACATTTATAAAAAAACCATTGATAAAATTGCGAGAAACAATTTACAAAAATTCTGCCTCAATACAGGTTAACCTAGTGAGGCAGGCTATGCACAACTAAAAATACTGTATAACTATACTACTCCTGTGTAACCTTTCTTACGTTACTTTCTATTAGTTAATTTTTCTGTACTGATTGATGTAATCTATTTGTAAACTACATTGAGCATGTATTTTTTTTTTTTTAGTTATATTGTTGTTATTTCATTGAATAAAGATTATTATTATTATTATCTCTCGAAACATTTCCACCGCAGTGGGAGGGTTCGATTCATACGTTCTTTTCTCCTGGAGACACTGACTCCCAGTTTTCTACCCACCCTCGTACCATTTTCCTTGCCAGAACTTTATCTCCTTCCTTTCCTCAAAAGCCTCTTAAAATATCATTTCCAAAGATGACGTAGGCCCTGAGGGGAGTTATTTTTCTGAATGTGGAGTTTAATGATTTTTTTTTAAAATTAAATTAAATTTATCGAATAAAATAATTTATTTACGCACCCCGGAATTTGAACCCGCGACCTCAAAATTCGTAGCCAAGGATGGTAAACACTCAACCACGAAGGTCGTCAAAGTTAAAGCCAGGGTTAGGTCAGGTTAGATTAGGTTGGGTTCAGTTCAGTTAGATAAGATTATGTTAGGTAAGGTTTGTTTGTTTGTTCTTTCTCGATTCCATTCTTCAGCGTTCTGTTTTGCAAGGGACCATTTTCGACACGATCTAACATCAACATATGGTTTTCCAATCACCACTGCCACCCTCAGTGGTGAATGATGTATCCCTCCCTCTCCCCCTCCCCCTCCCCCCTCCCACCACGTCACAGTCCCTTATCCCAATGGTAGGCGCCACCCCCCGTGGCTCGCACGAGGATGTGATAAACAAGTATAATAAATAACCAATAACACTAATCACAATCTGCTTCCGGCCACGACTCGATGGGACAGATCTTGCACAGTTGTGTATTTTGTGTAAATGAGAGCCAAAATTAATCAACGAGATCATTAATAAATCTTCTAAAATATTAATGCAATCAGCGATTGGAATACTCGAATTTTGGTTTTAAAATTGTACAAAAGTGCTATTTGACTAATTGTTCGGTAATAAGGCAAATGGGAAAAGGGGTTTCTTTATACAGGTGACTTTAGGCAAAAACATACTTGCGTGTCGTGGCGTGTCGTGGCGTGTCGTGGCGCGCCAGAAGCACATCGGTTTCATACATTTATTATGGTTAGAGACATATTTGTAGGTCGTGGCGTGTCGACAAGCCACGACGATGATTGGTTAATTTGTAGTCACGACATGCCACGACACGCAAGTATGTTTCCGCCTTTATTTTTACAAAATATTAATAAAAATATGTTTTATAAGCAGTTAAGTGCAGCGAATCACAATATATCATATCGACTGTGTTTTAGTAAAACCCTTTAAGCCACATTTCCGAAATGATACTTTTCCACCATGCGCCAAAATTCGTGTTTTTTATTTATTTTTAGAAATTTTATTAAAAATAAATTTGATAATGTTATTATCGAGTTCTGCAAGTATTTTAGAATGCATTTTAGTTACGGCTATTTTTACTTGTATGGTCGGGGTGGTCGCAGAGTATTCTCAACTAGATTAAATTTTTTTTTATTTTTATAGTGAATACCGCACAAGAATCTCAACTGCTCCCGTCTGGAGCCAGTGAGACTATGGCATCCTCAATTGGGGTATGCTGTGAGGATGAAGGTAGTGGGAAGGGGAAGGAGGTGGGGAGGAGGAAGGTTGGGAAGTACCTGGCTATTCAGACCTGGTCACCAAACACGGCTAAAGCCATTTTCAAGCAACGTTTCAATTCTGAATGGTGGTCTTACACCAGGGCGATACTAATAGTATCTTCCACTCTGGAACATGTCGCAAATATACTATATATTATTTTAAATGAATTAATTGTGAAATAACACAAATTAATCAAATAAAATTTAATTGTGCATGCCGGGTTCGAACCCGCGACCTCCGGATTGTGAGTCAAGAGTCTTACCCACTGGACTACGGGGGGGTCGTCACGGAGGTCGTCAAATAACATATATATATATATTTTTTTACAGTGAATACCGCACAAGAATCTCAACTGCTCCCGTCTGGAGCCAGTGAGACTATGGCATCCCCAATTGGGGTATGTTGTGAGGCTGAAGGTAGTGGGGAGGGGAAGGAGGTGGGGAAGAGGAAGGTTGGGAAGTACCTGGCTATTCAGATCTGGTCACTAAACACGGCTAAACCCATTTTCAAGCAACGTTTCAATTCTGAATGGTGGTCTTACACCAGGGCGATACTAATAGTATCTTCCACTCTGGAACATGCCGCAAATATACTATATATTATTTTTAATGAATTAATTGTGAAATAACACAAATTAATCAAATAAAATTTATTTGCTCATGCCGGGTTCGAACCCGCGACCTCCGGAATGTGAGTCAAGAGTCTCACCCACTGGACTACGGAGGTCGTCACGGAGGTCGTCAAATAACATATATGATGTTATAAAAATAAAAACTCCTCTTCAAAATTCGCAAAACACCTCTTAGTGAATAATCACGTTCCATTTAAAAACCACCAGCCAATACCATTACATATAGAACGAAAGGGTCTTAAATTAAATTTTTTAAAAACACTTTGTTTTTAATTATTTCGTTAATAAAAATAGCGTGCCTTGAGTGGACATAAGGTTGTACAAACTTGAAATATAATAATTCAGCGAACATATCCTTTTAAAATGGGTGAAATATCATTCGTAAAAATGACAGTAAATGCGACCAATTGCATGAGAAAGGGGGCGTCGAAACGGGCATTGTTTTTTTTTTTATCTATAAATTAAGTCATTTGCTTCAAAAATCTGTTATAAAGCAGAGTTTTTATTATCTTACTAGCTGGTCCCGGCATGCGTTGCTATGCCATTAAATAAAGAATTTTTTTCTCCCTGAGTGCCCTTTCCCGTTCTTCCCGTTCCCCTTCCGCCTCCCCTTCTTCTCCTGCGTCCTCTTACCCTCTCGCGTTCCCACTCCGTCACATCCACCTTCCCTCTTCCCACTCCACTCCCCCCCTTCCCCCGTCCCACGAACCCCCCTCCCCCCTCACACGTCCCCTTCCCCTCCCGCGTTCCCCTTCCACCTTCCCGCCTTCCCTCTTCCCTTTCCCGCTCCCTCGTCCCGTCAACCCTCCTCCCGCGTTCCATATATTCAATCCCAGTACATTCAGTTATTAAACAGCCCGTGTGCCACCTTTTACAATATTTATTCAAATTTCCATTTTTCATGTATTTTAAATTTGGTACCTAAAATAGGTACCTATTTAAAATATCTAAAATTCTTGATTCGATTCAAACTATTAGGGGAGTACCTACTTTAAATAAATTTATTGAAGATTTTCAAAAATAGAATCCTGATTGAACAATCAATGTTTTGCAAAATGTCATTCTCAAACACGTGAACTGTCAAACATGCTCATGTTTTCTGAAATTATCCAATTTTCTTAATTTTTCTATCCGTAAGATCCATCCTCGTACTTCAAGGAATATTCTAAAAAAAGAATTAGCGAAATCGGTTCAGCTGATCTCGAGATTTGCGCTTACCAACACATTTAGCGATTCATTTTTATATTATAGATTTGGAGGTTAACCTTCAATGTATTTATGGTCTTTTAAGTAAATTATTACAAACCCTGCCTCACTGTGTCGCTGTTCGACTGATTGCCTATTGGACAACACGATACGGTCACGAGTCGTCGCTTGGACATAAGACACTCATTGACGATGTTGACGTCGATTAATTGATCATAATCAATCAAAGATTATTATTAACGTTACCGATCATATTTTATGGCAACAAGTGTCCCCAAGCAAAGACGTTACATACTTTAGACGCGGGGTAGAAATCTCAAAATGGGAAGCCAACAACAAGACAATTGTAGAGTACTCGATTTCTAGTACTTTAGTACTAAACTGCCACGCGTCGAGTAAGGTCGTGTCCTACTAGTAAGTAAATTGCATTAAAAAGCGCCAAAATTCCCTCCTGTGTGATGAGAAAATGTTTCCATTACACGGTAAACAGTCGTAAAAGCGAAGGAATAACATTTCATTCGTAAATACATGCAAATTACTTATTATTATCGATTATAAAAATAATACAATCGCTTTCCGCCCAAAGATTTTATGCGTCATTAGAGAACTCAAGGCCTACTAAAGTACAGGTCTGGATGCGCAACAGCCAAATTACTAAGTCGATGCAGTCACTAGGTAAAAATTTACTTTTTATAATGATAATCTAATAATTCTTTAGTTTTGCTTGCGGTAAAACAACATACATATCAGCAGAAACAAGAAATACAATAACACTCAACGCCATTTGCAAACTATCGTTGTTCATTATAGCTTGAAAATTTGACACCTCAAAATTCGACTGGTGCCCAGGCCTCCTACTTTAGTCGACGTTGAGACAGTATTCGACGGAACTTTTGAATTTTGAATACGAAAATGCCACCCGCGTTCTATCTTTTGTTTCGTCCATATGAACATATTCTTTTAAGCGTCTATCTTTATCATACATGAATAACTTTTGAATTAAGAAATTATTGAAAATCGCTAAAAACAGATGTTATAAATTGATATTCAGCAGAAGGACGTCAAGTAAAAACATCTGGTTTCAATGGAGGAATTCCTGGTTTTATTCACAAAGCACATTTGCTACAATAATTTGTCCCGACCCGACAAAACACTAAATTTGGTCACTTTGACCACTTGCTAGACAATGCTAGCTGTTTATAGGAGATCCACGAATTAAGAGAGAGTTAAACTAGAAAAGCAGACTATTTATAATAATGTTTTCTAACACAATCAAAATAAACAACACTTTCGTGTCACCATAACACATTATACGATATAAAAACCAGAGATCTACTTTACCGTCTAACATTTCGTTTTAGTTTAGTCTTACGTCGCTAATCTGTAAAATGCAATATCAACTAAAAATATGCTACAAAAATATGCCGCTAGATGGCAGTAGTCTTCACTCTTTTTAACATACTGCCCGGCGGGGAATGAGAAAAAACAATAAGTTTTTTTGAAATTAAAATCAAACTACAAATTCCTAAATCCACACACAATATACTAAAAATTTACAAGATGTGTAACTATCTAAGTTTGAAGGGTCCGGGAACCTAACCAACAATTTAAATAACCTAAAAAATTTATAAATTTCTAAAAAATCGTGCAAAAAAATAAATAATAAAATAATAAAATCACAACATTAATAATAATTTTGTAAAATTGACAAATCAGTAATGTCTCATTGTCTCTATGAAGAATTTTCACTTCAATTATATATTTTTTTTAAACTAACACCAATTCACAAATAGCAACACATTGTTAGTTCGCTGTTGACTGATTATCAGTTCATTAACTTTCACTAGCATGGCACTGCCAAAAAACCGAATGAACACTTCACCGGGTAGACTGCACGGCCATCTTGTCCAGGGTGGTCATCGTTTTAGAAAAGCACATCAGCATGTACTTCTGTATGTCATCATTTGGGTAGATCATCATAAATTAAGGGGCGGCCGTGCCCTGGTAAGCAGATAGTACCATTAGATCTGCAGCGAGGATGATCATCTCGCGGTTGTTGACTTGAAGCCCCAGTGGCTTCAGGTTGGATACAGTGGTGTCAACAACACCAATACCGATGCTCCATAATTATTGATGTGGTTTGGTTGCATCGGTTCAGCCCTAATTGCAGTTAGGCTGTGACCTTGGGAAGGTCAGTGGTTTGCCGGGTCGGGAAATTTGGATCCAAGTTTGATTCTATTGGCATCAAACATATTTTTGTGATGGGTCTCACAAAAGTGCCTTGTGCTGTTTTGAGGGTAACTACCCTCACTACTCCATCCGGGCCTGGATGAGTAGTTACTATGCGCGCCAGCTTCCATAATGCAGGAGGCAGATTGTCTTCCATCAGGATTACAAGATCGTCCTTCTTTATGGCCTTTTGGTTGTTGGCCTGCCATTTGGTCCGTTTTTGCAGCTCAGCAAGGTAATCTCGTTTCCATCTGAACCAGAAATTTTGAATTAGAGCATTTAATTTTTGATATTTGCTTAGTCTGTTCTCCGGGAGCTCGCGGACATCCAACTCGGGAATAACCGAAGCATCCCTGCCCATGAGGAAATGGTTGGGAGTTAGAGGGAGAAGGTCATCTACATCATCAGACAGGGAAGTTAAGGGACGGGAGTTCAAACAAGCCTCTATCTGACAAAGCAAAGTATACAATAATTCAAACTGCAATGGGTTATTTTTAGTAATTCGATATAAATGAAACTTGGTGGACTTGACGGCGGCCTCCCACAGCCCCCCGTGGTTCGGCGCCCTAGGCGGTATGAAACTCCAAGATATTCCCTTATCAGCTAAAAACCTATGGATTTTGTCATTGTTCAATCTTAGACTGGCATATAGTTCTTTGAGCTTATTGGAAGCTCCTCTGAAAGTGGTTGCATTGTCAGAAAATATTTTTTCCGGTTGACCCCTACGGGCAATGAACCTCTTTAAACAATTTAAAAAAGCATCGCTTGATAAATCTGTTACTAGTTCCAAATGAACCGCTTTGGTAGAAAAACAAACAAATATGCAAAGATACGATTTAAGGAGCGGAGATTTTCTCAGCGCTCCAGCCTTCGTGTCTATCCGTCCGGCATAGTCGACGTCCATGACAGAGAACGGTCGACTGGGAGTGATTCTCTCAACTGGAATGTTTCCCAGGATCTGCCGGCAAACCTGAAGTCGGTATCTAAAACATACAACACACTTATGTAGGATACGCTTAACATTGTTTCTCCCAAATATCTGCCAATATAAATAAGTAGCTAATTTTAATCTTCCACTTGCACAAATTAAAACTTCCATTAAACAGAGATTGAGAGTTTTCAATCTACTGCCATACGTTTTATGCTTAGGGTTACAACAATTATTTATAAATCTTAACGCTTGAGCGATTACTCCTTTCAATTTGGTTAGCGATAAGAATTTTTCGAAAATATCCCATTCTTGAGTATCAGTTACCAGTAGTACATTTTTACTTTTTATTTCCGGGGGATCCAAACATGACATCTTGGATACTGGCCAAGTGCTGACATCTTCCGTCAACCAGCTTGGCCCCTTCCACCATATTGAAGTGCTGACTAACCTTTCAGCTGTGGTACCTCGGGACAGTATATCCTCTGCATTTTTTGACGATGATACGTGCCGCCACTGCGTTGGATCAAAGGTGGAAGCTATGCACAATAATAATTGACGCTTACTCTTAGTTTTACCTGACGGCTTTGTAATTTCATACGACGGGTAATCTAATTCATTATTCCAAATTAATCCAAGTATTTTTTCATTCTTGGAATTGTCAGTGATCATTTTTTCACAATTGCCCTGTTTGGCAATTTCACCTTGGCTCCGCCCAGATGACAATTCCAAAATATTTGATCTCCACTTCCTCAGGGTCATCCCTGCGGACAGCAAGATATCACTTATTTGTTTCTTCAACTTGAAACAAACTTCCAAGTCATCCCCTCCAGTCAAGAGATCGTCCATATAAAAATCATTTTCTATGACTTGACTTGCTACTGGGAAATTAACTTGATTATCCATACCGATTTGTCGAAGACATCTCGTTGCTAGGAAGGAGGAAGGTCCCAGCCCATATGTGACGGTCTTCAATTTGTAATGTCGGAGTTCCTCTTCTTGTGATTCGCGCCATACAATCTTTTGAAGGCTGCGATCCTCTGCGCATACGTTGATTTGACGGTACATTTTTTCGATGTCCGCAGTCATGACGTATCGATGTATTCTGAAACGTAATAAATGGCTGTATAAGTCCTTTTGAATGACAGCTCCCACCATCAGAGCATCGTTCAGGGATATTCCGGTCGACGTCTTTGCCGAACCATCAAACACTACACGCACCTTCGTCGTGGTGCTAGCTTCTTTTATGACCGCGTGATGCGGCAAAAAATAGGATTGCTCATCCCCTCTCCATTTATCACATAACTCCATATGACCTAGTTGCTCATATTCTTGCATAAATTGTACATATTGCAATTTCAATTCAGGATTTATTAAAAATCTCTTCTCTAGGTTCTTAAATCTTTTTTCCGCTGTGTTTAACGAGTCACCAAGTTGACTCACACATGGGCGGCGCGGCAGACTTACCACGTATCTACCATCGCTCTCTCTAGAGTGCGTGGCGACGAAATCTGCTTCACACGCCTTCTCCTCGTGATTTTGAAATCTCGCAGAATTCACCTCCTCCATTTTCCAAAATTTTTCTATCTGATTAGATAATGTGTTTATTGATAAACTACAAAATTGCGGTACTGGCCTTTTTTTCTGATGAATGTTGATCGGGCCCGATATAACCCAGCCTAATTCAGTCCTCTGCAGAGTAGGTCCGGTATCCAATCTCAGCCGATCATCTTGTAGTATATCCCAAAAGCTCTCAGCGCCTAACAGGATATCAATAGGCGCCGCTACGTTGAAATTTGGGTCCGCCATTTGTAATCCCGGCGGCAGCTTAAAGTCTTTTCTGGCCACTGTTGCTTGAGGTAGGTTTGTGGTTATTTCCTGCAATATTAGACAAGTGATATTTTGATTATAATTTGTCCTCAGAGATTTCATTTTTATCGCAACACGTTTCTTTATATGGGTAACATTGTTGTGTATACCTAACACAGGCTTGTTTATATTTTCGCATCTCAAATTTAACTTCATTGCGAACTTTTCGCACATAAAATTGGCTTGAGCTCCAGAGTCAATTAGGACTCTTGCCTCATGCACTTTATTATTGTGACCTACTACCCCAATGATAGCAGTCGACAATAAAATTGTTTTTTCAGCATTCGCTAAAGCTGAATGGTTTGATACTGAAACTCGTTCAGCATCCATTTGGCAGTCACCTCCTGGGTGATCTTCACCTTTATTCATGGAGTCATCGCTCGGATGCATCTCCCTGTGCAATAACGTATTGTGGCTCTCGCTATCACAATGCTTGCATTTTAAATTAATTTTGCAATATGGGGCCGTATGTCCTAACCTCAAACATTTGAAGCAGGCACGGTACCTCCTTATTGCGTTGGCTCTTTCTCCTGAATTTAATTTTAAAAATTTTTTACAAAAATATATTTTATGCCCTTTGTCATTACAACAAATACAATTATTGTGGGTAGCAGCTAAAAATACCGATTCCTTTTTGGGATTATTGTTGCTACCACTTGCTTTCGGGTAGGTAGGAATTTTTTTCGAATCTGAATTTAACATTAATTCCAAAACTTGCGCACGCGAGGTCAAACATTTAAGAAATTCCTGTAATGTAGGTAGCTCATCCTGCAATGGGTTTTGTTCCCAATGCTTTCTAGAACTTGCATCCAATTTATTAGAAATTACGTATATAATTAAAGCATCCCATTGTTCGATTTTCAAGCCTAAATTTTGCAACGCTTTCAAATTTACATTAGTTTCATCAATCAGATAACGCATGGCTACTGGATCCTCATGTTTCATCTCTTTAAGTTGAAACAGAGCTTGGATGTGTCTTTGTACGGTAGTTCGCAAATTTGCAAACCTCTGCTGCAACAATTCAAAAGCCGATATATAATTCAGGTCTGATACCTCGAAATTGGCGATGATCTTTGCTGCATTCCCCTTTAAACAGGATTGCAGATAATAAAACTTCTGTACATTGCTTATGGCAGTATTGTTATGAACTAATGTCTTAAATGTTTCTAGAAAATTAATCCAATTTTTGGGATCTCCGTTAAATTCTCGTAACTGAAGGTTGGGTAACTTGATTTCTAATTTGGGAGTCTCTACAGACTGAATTGCTCCTTTAGCAGTCGCCAAGGTTGAATAATATTGATTTTCAAAATTCTCTCTTTGCAAATTATTATCAATTTCGTTGGAATCCGGAAGACTTTCGATTTGTTCCTGGACCTCTTCGAAATCATCAATTATTTTTTCAATTCTCGCATAGCGAATTTTAATTTCGTTAACTGATAATGCGTTTAATGAATCCGCAAATCTCGTGAGTTTACCTTTCAACACTCCGCGTTTGTTAATCAACGATTTTAAATTATCCATTTTTTATACGTTTGACAATAATTCAACACAACAAATTCTAAAAATGTTCCTTAAAAAATAATTTCTGTGCAATAATCGCGTAGAAAACCGTAGTAACCAATTCAAGCTATGAACAATGACAGAATCTTACAATAATCATCTTCTAAAACAATTAACCTAAAATAATTCGCATGACTTGCATTTACACTGCGGGTAGTTAGTTTTTTTGTTTTTAAATAAGTACATTGACACACAAAAAATAGCACTTGTTTGAACAGGAATTCACGGAATAGAAGGAAATAATGGGCAGGGGATACTTATATTGATGTCGATCCTTGTTCTTCATGTTTTCATCTTTTCATCTCTCTGGATTTTTGGATAGCTCGCTGGTTCATTTTATTGTTTCCTTTTAATGCCTTAATCCGATCGTAAGGTAGATGCGGCTGGAGGACCATGTTATAAATTGATATTCAGCAGAAGGACGTCAAGTAAAAACATCTGGTTTCAATGGAGGAATTCCTGGTTTTATTCACAAAGCACATTTGCTACAATAATTTGTCCCGACCCGACAAAACACTAAATTTGGTCACTTTGACCACTTGCTAGACAATGCTAGCTGTTTATAGGAGATCCACGAATTAAGAGAGAGTTAAACTAGAAAAGCAGACTATTTATAATAATGTTTTCTAACACAATCAAAATAAACAACACTTTCGTGTCACCATAACACATTATACGATATAAAAACCAGAGATCTACTTTACCGTCTAACATTTCGTTTTAGTTTAGTCTTACGTCGCTAATCTGTAAAATGCAATATCAACTAAAAATATGCTACAAAAATATGCCGCTAGATGGCAGTAGTCTTCACTCTTTTTAACAACAGAAGAGTGTTGATTAATTGCCACATTATATCTTGAGTTTGTGAGACTATGGCAAGTCTATTTATTTTATATAACGTCATTGTCCCCAAGCTAATGATGTATTCACCGACTCCATTTATGGAATTAAGCGTATATATCAGCACGTAAACTTACAAATGTAGTAAGTAGTTTTGATTAAGTTTCTATTTTATTTTATGTTACCATTACATGTTTTTCTAAAATTGTTTCAGAACCTTTAAAAATTTATGAGTAGTTTTTAATAGCTCCTTAAGAAGACCAACCAGTCCCAGCAAGTGTTCAAACGAACGTCATCAATGCTTGATCTCTTCCTTCTCACGCGTCTTTTTGAAAACAAAAAAAACACAACATACTAGAACGATGACGTCACGTACGATCTCTCGATGAGACTAGTACGTAATATTCTGTAAAAGCCCGGCTGGTCGTAAAACCAAATAAAAATTTATAATTTTATTAAATTATCAGTTGTTTGATTTCGCCTGAGTTTCGGCAATATTTTTCGTCAAGCACATGACTTCTTAACTTTGAAAAAAAAATTATTATTTATTTTAATACCGATTTTTTTTAAACAGTTACACTTAGCTTTATTATTACGAAAAGTAAGTATTTATATCGGGGGAGACAAAAAACATTCAAAAAGCATGTAGGGGCCTGTAAATAGCCCCAGACACGAGGGGAATACTACCCTATGTAAATTAATGAAAGATGAACTTTTCCCTATGTGACACAAAACAGATTATTCAGCAATTCCAAAATCCTCAGTGAAAACAAAACAATACTTACTCAGAGAATGCAGCTCTCCACACGATGTCCAGACAAACGACACTAGTTTTTTTCAAATATTATCACTTGTCTATCATCTATCTTTCAGATGTTTATCACAGGAAGAATGTTCACACAATAAATATGAATTTTGCACATTAATCGTATGTGCCAAAACTTCACAACAATACTTCAATTATGGGTTAATTTTGATTAGGACTGACATCTCTTGGCTTTAAACAACACTCACGTCGAAAGTAATTGCTTGCCCCACAGAGGTATGAAAATGCATGAATATACTGAATTTCAATGTCACATAGGTAAATTCAATATAATACAACCACCATAGATGGCGCCCCCATGGTCCCATAGCATAAATTATTAATTGTATTTGTTATGCCCAAATGTATTTAAATATATTTTATGGCGCGTATCCAAAGCATTTAACATTTTAATTTTGTTAAAATTATTTCACTTACGCGGATACGCCATTTTCATATTTATCGTTTTTCTTTAACATTTTATAGACAATCAATCACTGCTGCCAATCATAGAAAAAATATTATTGCCATATGAATGAATCATTGACAAGTTTTTACCTATATTTGTATTTAAAACAGCAGAACATGGAAAGAAATGTATCAGAATGATTACGCATACCCGCTAGACAAACTCTGCTTTGCCAAACAAACCATTCAAAATCTGGGATGTATATTTAAATTATAATGACATTTATTTATTTATTAATTTACGGACGCATTCCATTAAAAATATAATAATAACACGAATAAAAAAAAACAGAGATGACAGTGAAGGGAGAGCACATATAAATTAATAGCAATGACAATATAAAATGTAAAAAGTATATATAGAAGACACTACAAGTCGAAGCATGAAGAAGCATTTAAAACTGCGTATCGACTGTCAAAAGTGATTTAGTTTTACACCAAAAAATCAATGCTTTGACTTGCGTTGACATACAGCTTTTGTAGTTTGAGAAAAGAATGGAAAAAAGTCAGGGATGCCGACTTACCTTATTTCTTCCCTCTTCCGATTCAATTTCGCTGGTTCAATGACCTTAACCACAACAAACTCGCGAGCTCACGAAGGCTTTTTTGTTTCTACACGGTCGAACAAGGGGGCTCCGTAAATTACACCCACAGCTAGGTGGTGGGTGGTTTGGTAAATTTATGGCTAGGTGTTAGGATAACTGTTAATTTCCAACTAAATAATATGACACATGATTGCTCATCGTCGTCATTAGGCGGATAGATGGACAAAAGTATTTGTAGGTAGGAATTAAATTAGGAAAAGGTAAAAGGATTAATGCTAGTTACCAACATCGTGTTTTCAGGAAAATACGTTCTCGAAATATTAAACAAAAAATGGTTTTGAAATGAAAGGGTTATAAAATGCATTTTTCATATTTATTATTTATATTTTCAAAAATGGAAAGATTTGGACACTTTCTGGAATATATTTTTTTTAAATTATCGTTAGCAATAAGGTTTTCTTTCATTTGAACACAAAATTTAGCTGGAGAAGACTGGGGAAATACAGTGTGGAGGAACTTAATATTTTGATTCGACCATTTTTCATAAAAAATTTCTTCACTGCTTTTCATGTTTTCATCGGTTTTTGACGTGCTGAGGCATCCAGGGTGGGCATAGTCATTAACATCTTCTCGGCCTCGACAGAGCTACACAAAGAAATATATTTTGTGGAATATATTGAAGCACTATTGGAATATCTCATTACCACAACTTTGGTGACTCATTTTCCTCCCGGGTTGTGACTAAATATGTAATATTTATAATTTTTTTTATCCAACTATCCCTTTTACAACGTTTACCAATACATAGATTTCTAATTAAATGAAGACAATATTCGCGAAACTCAATCGAAAATCTGGAGGCAGAAAAATCAGAAAAAGATATTGGCTACTCTGGGACTCGAACCCAGGACCTTCTGCATTCATGGCAAAAGCTCTACCAACCGAGCTAAGGTGTCTATGTCCAATTCGGTCACTTTTAAATTGTATTATACCTCGACTCAGAACTACCACCATTATCTTCATTTTCTTAACGCACATATTATAGGCTACTATCTTTATATATATATAGATTTTTTATTTCGTTTAAGACTTTTCCTGCCCAATATTAAAAACTCTATTGTTCTCCACATTATTCCGTCCATTCCAGGAATAATTAATATCCGTCAAATTATACGTAATTTTATACGCTGTTACTGATTTGGTCACCAAAACGGCTAAAGCCATTCAAGCAACGTTGTACATTCTCATATATCGGAAGAATGAATTTTTGAACGAATAATCAATTTTTTTTGGCTTAAGTTCTTAGGAAATAGGTGACTTCAGTTTTTGTTAAATTCGGGACAGCACATTTCTAGGGACTGTATTTTCAGCGGTATTGAGGTGTCAGTCTAGGAAAGGTAAGTATATATCTGTCCCATTTAGCAGGCAGTTTGCATGACCCACAATAAGAAGTGTGGCACCCGTCCCAGGTACCGAGTGATCAATATAGAGTTATTTTTGGAAAATATGCTAAGCAGCCACCTGTTACCCGGCACCCGCTACTCACCGGTGTCACAACCACTTATGCGTAAAGGTGCCACCGCTGGAAGGGGTTGCCGTATAGGAAATGCAATAAGGCTTTATCGCTATATAGGAGAGCACTCGTGTTCTCCTAGATCCTGTGGAGTAATCACATTAGATGTATATATGTTTTAAAATAATACAATATCTTCCCCGTATCTTCTACAAAAAATAGATGTTAGAGTTCCTGGTCACAATGGCAGAAACGTATCCCTTTTTTATAACTGCCACTCCAACACCAACTACTTACAAAATGAATTCATACATCGAGCCTGCCACTATCATAACACACACCTCACATATACAGACATTTTCAATATAACTTTCAACAAATTCAAAGCAACACTATTAGATAAATGTAATGCATCACAACACACAACTTAACAATTATATTTATATTTATTGAATTATTTATCAGATTTCTTTTCCTAATTTGCAATATATTTACATATTCCCTAATTACATACATATCATCCTTATACTCCTATAAGATCATAAGCTTACCCATATTGTGTTTTTCTATATTCTCATCATGCATATTTAAGAGGGGACAAAGATTGTTATTTTATCTAGCATTCGCATGAAATAAATTTAAAGAATTTTTTTTAATTTTAGTATAATAAGGTTATTCCCAAAGATATTCAAATACAGAAGAGATGGTGTCGGCGAAACTGTCGCCGGACTACGCGCTAATTAGCGTAGTTTTCATACAAAAAGAATTTGTTCATTTCGTTGATTTTTTAAAAATGTGCATTAATATTGGTTAACAATATATTTTGAATAAGGAAAGAATTCGTTCATTTAGTTTAACGTTCGTTTGGTTTATTCGTTAATTATTTGTTATTTTAGTTTATTTCTTAATGGTAAACAATATCGGCGACACCCGGAAGCGCAGACCCACATAGTAATAACAGCAGATAGCACATCTACTTATATTCCAATATCTTTGGTTATTCCATAGGTCGTTGGAAGATTTGTTAAATTTTCAAAAAAGATTTTGTATTATACCACACCCATTTCAAATAATATAATCATGCAGTAAAATAAATCAATATATTATCTAGTAAACGCATGTTTTAGAATTTTAATTTTAGTTTCAATAAAATCATTAAAAAATATGTACGTGCATGTGTTTCTTGACGAAAATTGGTCCATTTGTGTATTTATTTGCGCACTTACAAACTAATATATTTCAGATTTTTTTTAAATTCTTATTAAATTTAGACATTATTGAAAAATGATAAATACTTATAATAAAAAAAAAATAATTACAAGAAACACATTATTTTAATAGTTTTATCTTCACGCCTTTCAGCTTTTTTGGATGAAGGTATAAATTAAAGCTAATTTGGTTTGAAATAAATTCGATATTGAGTTATAATTTTAAAAAGCTGGTACGGAGAATAATTAATCTTTCTCATTGTAACCGCCCTGCACGATCGTAAGAACAACTTTCGACGAAATGAGGATTTTCGTCCGCTGGCTGGTTAAACGCTCTTAAGTATTTAGCTTCTCTGAACTATTATTTTCTTAGTTTTTCTTCATGTTTTTCTTGTCTAGCTACTAAAAAAAAAAATTATCAGCGAAAACATGTTTTCAGGCTTACTGTTTTATTTCAGCACTCTTTTTATGTATCTTTGTAAAGCTGTTCATTTTCCAAATAAAGATATTATTTTTATTATTATTTATTAAAAAAAAACTTGACCAGATAGAAGAAAACAGTAGATTTGAAGTTTAGTCATAAAAACCTGAAAAATCAAACTCAACAGAAATCATCTTAAAAAATTTTCTCCTGTGTAATTTATGCGTCATCATAACGATCATCAGGATAGAGAGTACACCACTTCTCCAAAATCACACTAGTTTCGAAAGCAACATGCCATTACAACAGGTGTGGTGGAGCCAGTGGAATCAAACCATTGCATTGAGACTTTCACATCCCCACTTCGGGAGACGCTGTGATGTGATACGCTGAACAAATTGAATGGGAAGGATAGAGGAAAGAGGTAGATTAGGCATCTGGATATTAAGGTCTGGTCACCAAATATAGCTTATGCCATTTCATTTTGTGAAGCCAATGGGAATTTGATATTCCATGAATGTCGAGAGGCTTATCGGTATGTGGAGGGAACGAAAATGGAGGAGAGGAAGCTAATGAAGCACATGGCTATTCCTGGTCTAACTGGTATTTACTAGTCACCAAACAGAGCTCACGTATTTAGTGACCACTTTGGTCCAAGTCATAATTGTTGACGTGGTGCTGAAGGAATCTGGAAGGCGAAGAGATACAGAGGCGAAGAGAAGAATGAGTAGAAAGGAATCGAAAAGTACCTCGCACTTTAAGTCTAGTCAGCAATTACGTAACAATAAATATGAAATGAACATTTAAAACATCATTAAATAGTCGCACCTGGAAAAAACGACGATGTTTCAAACGTGTGAATAAATGCCGATTGATGTTGTAATATTCACAAAAACATATGCAGCATATTTTTAGATTAGATTTTGTAGGATTCTGCATTAATCGAGCGTTTGGAATTTTCCTGATTTGCATTCTATCACATTCAGTTGATTATTTGAACACTTTTTATACTGATAAGACGATAAGGCGTTGCATTTCAATATGTCAGATATGGAGAACTCGAAAAGATCTTTGTGGAAAATAGTATAAAAGGTAAAAATGGTCAACAATTAGCATCAGATCAGTGAAGAACACCAACAAGATGGCTTCTCGGAGGTTCATGACTGTTTTAATGTACGCATTTATTGCGTTAACCGCTCAGGTAAGATGATTCAATTTTTATCTGCGAGATGTTTTTGGTAATTTAGAATATGTTAGTAATGATTTTATTTGTTATTTTAGGGAGCACTTTCAGCTTGCATTCGGTGTCCATTCCAGTCTCCACCACTAGCAGCCCCATGGCCACCATCTCCATCTTGTTCATCCCCCTGTGCTCAACCGTGCCCACAACCGTCTCAAAAACCCTGCGCGGCTCCACCACCACCTTGCGCACCACCTTCACCACTACCTTGTGCTGAGCCATGCCATCCACCTCCACCACCACCTTGCCCACAGCCTTGCCCTCCGCCTCCACCACCACCTTGCGCACAGCCTTGCCCACCACCTCCACCACCACCTTGCGCAAAGCCTTGCCCTCCGCCTCCACCACCACCTTGCGCACAGCCTTGTCCTCCGCCTCCACCACCACCTTGCCCACAGCCTTGCTCACCGCCTCCACCACCACCTTGCGAACAGCCTTGCCCTCCGCCTCCACCACCACCTTGCCCACAGTCTTGCCCTCCACCTCCACCACCTCCTTGCCCACAGCCTTGCCCTCCACCTCCACCACCTCCTTGCCCACAGCCTTGCCCTCCGCCTCCACCACCACCTTGCCCACAGACTTGCCCTCCGCCTCCACCACCACCTTGCCCACAGCCTTGCCCTCCGCCTCCACCACCACCTTGCCCACAGCCTTGCCCTCCGCCTCCACCACCACCTTGCCCACAGCCTTGCCCTCCGCCTCCACCACCACCTTGCCCACAGCCTTGCCCTCCGCCTCCACCACCTCCTTGTCAACAGCCTTGCCCTCCGCCTCCACCACAACCTTCCCCACAGCCTTGCCCTCCGCCTCCACCACCACCTTGCCCACAGCCTTGCCCTCCGCCTCCACCACCACCTTGCCCACAGCCTTGCCCTCCGCTTCCACCAACTCCTTGCCCACAGCCTTGCCCTCTGCCTCCACCACCTCCCTGCCCAAAGCCTTGCCCTCCGCATTCACCACCACCTTGCCCACAGCCTTGCCCTCCGCCTCCACCACAACCTTCCCCACAGCCTTGCCCTCCGCCTCCACCACCACCTTGCCCACAGCCTTGCCCTCCGCCTCCACCACCACCTTGCCCACAGCCTTGCCCTCCGCCTCCACCAACTCCTTGCCCACAGCCTTGCCCTCTGCCTCCACCACCTCCCTGCCCAAAGCCTTGCCCTCCGCATTCACCACCACCTTGCCCACAGCCTTGCCCTCCACCTCCACCACCGCCTTGCGCACAGCCATGCCCACCACCTCCACCACCTCCTTGCCAACAGCCTTGCCCTCCGCCTCGACCACCACCTTGCCCATAGCCTTGCCCTCCGCCTCCACCACCACCTTGCGCACAGCCTTGCCCACCACCTCCACCACCACCTTGCGCATAACCTTGCCCTCCGCCTCCACCACCACCTTGCGCACAGCATTGCCCTTTATTTCCACCACCATTGTGTTCACTTCCCTGTGCCTCTCCATCACCACCAGCTCCTTGTGCACCCTGCTCATGTTCCTAGTGCTAAATGGCAACTGTATCTTAAAGGAATTGAAAAAATGTGGGCCCTTCCCCTTTTAGAAAAGTAGTGTACTTGCAAATTAAAAGATACATTATTGTAAGATGTACCTAATTAAAAAAATACGTATACATAATAAATATATACATTTATATATTACATGTATAAATATTTCTGTCAACAATAAATGAAATTGTTTCAAAGCCACATTCTTTAATTTTTATTTATGACTATTACAACACGGGCATTAATTAGCCTAGTGTGGTAGCTAAGAAACCCAAAAATCTGTAAAAAATTAAATATTGTGAAATAAAAATAAATAAATATTAATAATTATTTTGGATAGTAGTTTAGTTACATTGTTTTAATATAAAAATGATAATGTTTATTATTTTTAAACGACTTCAAAAAGGAGGAGGTTCTCAATTCGACTGTTTTTTTTTTTTTTTTTATATGTTTGTTACCTCAGAACTTTTGACTGGGCGAACCGATATTGATGATTCTTTTTTATTTGAAAGCTGATGCTTCCCGTGTGGTCCCATTTTAATTTGGTCTGGTTCTGACAATGGCATCCATGAGAAAACCACATAAGTCTTAATTTGCATTAACTATGTGCGCGACAAATGGACGAATAACTCAATATTACGCCAACCGATTTCAATGATTCTTTTTTTATTGGAAAGGATGTACTTCAAGGGTAATTTTATGAGAGTTTGGTTAGGTTTTGATTATCGGATCCATGACAAATTAACGAAACTCGGCCGAATCTCTTAATTTGGTCCTAACGTTGCTATGGTCAAATTATGTCTGTCTCATATGAGCAGCACGTTTAGTACCTAGGTTTACCAATATTTAGACAAATTAGTTAGTGTACTTCAGATTCACTAAAAATCAAAAAATAAACAAAAATTTTAACAAAACAAAAAAACGACTTCAAAAAATGCACTAAAAAGTAAAAAAATAATTTCGTATTCTTCTACAACTTCATAATCAACTTACTTTTTCTAATCATCAATATGTAGATACGATTGTTATTTTTGGAGTCGGTGTCAGCAAAGGTACCCGGCCCGGCGTGTTCAAAAGTACTTGACAGCTCCTCGCGTCGCCGCGGCTCCGCTCTCGCCTCTCGCCTCGTCAAGTCGCTTGTGCGACACAAGCACATTACACCTATAACTATGTATGTAGTTACAAACCTACCTTGACTGACACCGACTCCAAAAGTAACAATCGTATCTACATATTGATGATTAGAAAAAGTAAGTTGATTATGAAGTTGTAGAAGAATACGAAATTATTTTTTTACTTTTTAGTGCATTTTTTGAAGTCGTTTTTTTGTTTTGTTAAATTTTTTGTTTATTTAGTTACAATGGAGGTAACAGACAAGGGGTTAACATAAAAAATTACAATGGATAAAAACCAACCATCCGATAACGGCGTAAACTTGGTTTGGTTTGCGAAAATAAAAATAAAAACAAGGGACATCAAAGTTTTGGTTGCGTAAAACCAGAGATTCGAGGCATTTAATTCTGGGGGCTTTTGCTAAATATCTTGCCACTACATTTGATGATATGTTTTCTAATCCTAGTCAGCGCATTCACACAAGAGTTTGGGGCTTTGTTTTTTGGAAATGAGGATGGAAAGTTTTGGGTTTTCTTAATAGACAATGATTGATATTAATTTTTATTATGATCAAGATGGAAGATTCACAAGATGTGCAGCACATTTTTTTATTAGATATTGAAGTACTTCGAATTGTTTGAGCGTTTAGAATTTGCTTAATTAACGTTCTAACACATTTAGACTTCGAACATTTATATTGATAAGACGATAAGGCATAGTTTTTAGTAAGGGCCATTAACTAGCGGCCGAGAATTTAAATTTTGTCTAACGATGATCTTGCGATCCGTACCCTTGCAACTGTACATAAAATTTATTCTCCATACCAGCATTTTAACATAATAACATACATTAAAAAATGTTCAAACTCGTGATGATAAAACTATTAAAATTATGTACTTTTTTGTAATTAACTTTTGATCATAAGTATTTAGAATTTTACAATAATGTCTAAGCAAAATAAGAATGTATTTTTTTTTGATAAATTAGTTTGTAAGATCGTTAATAAATAGACAAACTAAAATATTTTCGTCACAAAACAAAGGCGTGGATCTTTTTTAATGATTTTATTTGAACTAAAGTTAAAATTCTGAAAAGTAGCTTTCCCGAATAATTTACTGATATATTTTACTGCTCGATTATCTGATTTGAAATGTATGTTGTAAAATATAAAATCTGCCAAAGACCTATGGTAAAACCTTATTGTACTAAAAATAAACATATTTTCTCAAAATTTAAAACAAACCTTTACTAGATAAAAGAACAATCTTTCGAAATCAATTTATAATTTTTTGTGAAAAAGAGTCAATACGTCTAATATTTCATTTAAAAATGACATTTCCGTTTAGTCTGGTAATTCCCTCTTAACAGATTGGGTTGATCAAATAATGTGTTTTATCATTAAAAATTTCTTTAAGGCGATCCAATAGTCCAGGAAAAATCGAAATCGGAAATCACGCCCCTTTATGGGAGGAGTTTAAAAATACTTGAGAAAAAGCTTTTGCAAAGGTTAGAAAGATATTTTAGATTTTTTTCACAGGTTGATTTCGTAAAGACCTGTAAAAGAACTAATTTTTTACGCATTGTTCACTGTAATAAAACGAAAATTAAATTGATTTCACGAAACCAAGCGACGCGGAGCCTAACGTCTATTCCCCGCTACGGCCGGGGGAGGACTGACTGAAAATGGGTGTGGCGAGTCAGTAGTTCTTCGGTGGACGATATAAGGTTCACTTTGAAAAACCAAATTCTTCGACTAGCGGCCGTATTGTAAAATAACAATGCGAAAATGCATATTTTATTTTATTTTGTGAAGTTCGGGTGTAATTTTTTTTTTTTTGCGATTCTTATAAAAGAAACAACATTATACAATAAAACCATATCCGAAAACGGGTTTATAAATAAGAGAGTTTTTTATAGACCTTATACATTATCCGTTAATACGCTTATTAAAAGACTTAAAAAACTTGATCGATATTTTTAAGGGCCAAGCAGTATTTAATTGAATTATCTGTAATACTTCTAAGCGATCAAATTTTCAAAACAAAAATTCATGATTTTGTGTGACTTTGCATTATTTAGTATGGCTTCATCGTATGTATTAATTTCATAAATAAAATAGTTTAGAGCATTGTTGACTTCAGTTACTTTATAAATATAGATCCATTTTTTATTTTTAGATCATTAATAAAGTTTAATAATGTTAGATGACTATTTATTTTATGTTTTTTTATGCCGAGTTTGGAATGCTGATTGCAATGGTGTTTTGGCCAGTAATTATTTCACATGCATTTGAATTTATTATGTTTCTGGTATACACCCTATAACGTGCAACACAAGCTTGAGCTACCCTAGTTTTATTTTATTTTATTTTTTTATTTTATTTATTTGTGTACAGAAAATTTACAACATTACAGATATTTTATCTAATTCATTGTAATAGTACCATTTTCACAGTGAGAATGTGGCGCCAAAAACCTTACAAACTCATTGAATTCAATCAAACGTTCTGATAGTAAACGGATAGAGTAGATGTTACTTTCCGTTCCTTTCTTGTGCGTGAAGGGCTATGATTTGTTGGTATGGTTTGATCTGCGAAAAAACCACTCGTTGAACGAAATATGGTTTGGCCATAAGTTTGGATCCATAAATGTAGCGAATTTTGATTCCGGGATCCCGCTACGGAATGAAGCGTACTCAGACCGAGACGGTAGTCTGGTAACGTCACACTTTAAAGCGTTGTCAGTATTGCGCAGGAATTTTTCAATGTCATCGGTTGAGGTGCTGGCGTCGGATTGCCAAGCATGAATGTACTTTCAGCCTTTCGACGGCAACCAGACCGGTAGGTTCTTGAGCGGTACCTCGTCGAATAGGACGTCTCTTACTCCTATGCGTCACTTTCTTCTAATCGCTGGTATTGTTGACTGGCGGCTCGGAGGTGGAGGAGGTATGCCCGGTGGTAGAGCGGTTAACATTGGAGGAAGAGGTCGAGGCTTTGGGACCAATTGTTAAGAAGAATTAATATTGGAAATAGTGATACTTTCCGCCACAGCACATAAACAGTCGTCACACTGTCTACGCATTACTTCTCCTATTAATTGTATTTATATTAATGTCCCCAGTCAGCATGTATTGCGGGTAATCCTTAAATATTTTTAGTCTCTGCAATGATATTATTCAGGAATGCTTGGATGCCATTAAACGATTGTTAATTGTAGATAGAAAGCTAGGATACGAAAATTCTCATTTATGCTGGTTTTTAAATACTTTAATTTATTTTTCTTGTCATTTCCGATATCAAAATTAGATTAAATTTTTACCACCTTAAGCTCAAAAGGCCCAGCCTAATGAGGTGGTTTATTCCAAAAAAGAGAAATTGTAACTTACTAACTAACCAACTAACCATCACGCCGTTTCCCGCAGGGGTAGGCAGAGAGGACGGACCGTCAAACAACTCGGTTTTGGCACACACTCCTTGCTCCGTTCTCATTTATACATCATCTCATACTTGTGACTATTTATGATAAGTTAATAAATAACAATAAAATAAGTATGTATATATAAGTTGATTGTCTAAAAATTCCAACACTTGCCAATAAGATACTGGTAGGGCGGTAGTTTGAGACTAGACATGTCATTTACGTACCATGATTTTTAAATAGGAGTATTGCATGCTATTTTCCATAATTCGGAAAAAGTTCCGACCTTTAGAGATTGGTTGTGGACTGTGGACGTTCGAATATATGTTCAACACACTGAGTATTCATACTAGGAAATCGAAAACTGACAAGTTTTATACCATAAGTGTTCAGGATTGGTTATTTACAAAGGGGAGGAACTATTTTAAAGAATGCCTGAAGTCAAAAAATTAAGTGATTTTCCTTTATTATCATTATTTTTATTTTTTTTACATTAAAAAAATTATTTTTTTTGGTTTTATTTATATTTGGGTGACCTATTTTCAACATCTCCACAAGAAGAGTCATTCATTTATTTATTTACCTAACATGTAGTTATGTTCCTCTTTTATTTAAACGAAACACTAGCCTACAATAGAATGGTTTATTTATTATTATATCAATATTTTGGCGGAATGTGATGATTTGGCGGTCCTGCCAGGATACTTACGTGGACTTCAAACACGTTTGCCAAAAGGATGGTCGGTATATTTAAATAAATAATATGATGAACGTTTGACTTGCATTTATTTACACAAAACCGACACAGGTTATTATTACATTTATCAGAAGGATTTAACATACGTAGAAGGCAGCGTGCAAATGCGACTCGACGACCGGGCCGTGGAAATAGAATGACAGGCAAGTTCACCGTGTTTCTAGTGCGGGGTTTCTAATGTTGCCCGTGCAACAAAACATTTAAATGGCTATTCAATTTGTACGCTGCCTTCCGCTACAATATTATCTACTTAATTGAGGAACCACTTAAAGAATTCGTTATTATATAAAAACATTGTAGTCTATATTTTATCTACAATCTATATTTTAACCAATAACAATTCTTACATTTATATAATTATATATTTATAATTCGACTTCCATAATACGGGCATGTGCCTAGCGTGGTAGTCGAATCACCTGTAAAAATTCTTTAAAAAGTTAAAAATGATGAATAAGAAAATAAAAAAATAAAAAAAGAATTTAAAATGAATAATTGTGCAATATTTTTCGGACTGCTCGCTCTGGCTGCTCTTAACATCCAGCTTAGCAAGAGAAGTAGCCACTTCATTTTATTGAATTTCCTTTTGATATTAGGATTTTTTTTTTTTAGATGAGCTCCACACAGGAGGCCCTGAGGAAAATAATTTCCCTCAGGGCCTATGTCATCTTTGGGGATGCCGTGTGGAGGGTTTTTTTTAGGGAAAGGAAGGGGTGGAGAGTTCTGGGAAGGAAAAGGGTTTAAGGGGTGGGTAGGAATCTGGGGTTCAGTGTGTCTTGGTCATCCGCCTCCAAGACCTAGACAAACCTCACACCATGAACCCGGGCACCGATGGATTGTTTTCGACAATCTATGCATAGAAAAATAGTAATCTGTTCATAGAATCTCGACTTGGGGGCCGGATACGGGTACCATTGCACCGGGGTACTATTTATTGGATAACCAACACCTCGGTCAACCCAATTGGTGACTTAGCAGGGATGCCCAGGTTCATGGGATGAGGTTTGTCTAGATGCTGGCGGCGGATACGTTTGCCAACCTATTGCCCATTTTTCCTCAAAACGTTGATCGCCAGACCCCTACCCACCCCTCATACCCTTTTCGTTCCGAGAATTTCCTCTCCTTTATTTCCTTAAAAACACCCTCCACACATACCCACAAAGTCCCCCCAAAGGTGACATAGACCACAGGTTTTTTTCCTCCGGGCCTGAGAATTGTTATTCAGTTGATTTTTCGCGTACAATTTTAAACGGCCCGACATAAGAAACGCAAAGGGAGATTGAACGTACATATCTTAGTACAAGGAAGTTTTTTACTTTTACATTTGCTTCTATACAATTGTAAAAACCATCAATTTAAATTCGTGCTTTTTAAAAATACATTCTAATAAGCCTTCTCTTCTCTGTGTGCCGTATCAAGTCCCCCCGACGTTGGCGATCGCTATTGAAAATTTCTCTCTGTCTTGCGCTGCCCGGAATAGCTCCTCTACACTTCTAATGCCGGTCCACTCTCGTATGTTACGCAGCCAAGACATTTGTCTCCTACCAGGCCCTTGGCGACCCTCTATCTTGCCTTTCAATATTAAATGGAGCAAGTGATACTTCTCCCCTCGAAGTATATGACCCAGATATGAAATTTTTCTGATTTTTATTAATGTAAGCAGTTCTCTATCTCTAGCCCGCCTGAGAATTTCTATGTTGGTGATCATGTCGGTCCATGGGACCTTGAGCATTCTCCGGTGAAGCCACATTTCAAAAGCCTATAACCTGTTCATGATATTTACTTTCAAGGTCCATGTTTCACATCCATAGAGCAAGACCGACCACACATAACATTTTAGCATTCTCTGCCTTAGTTTTAAGCTGATATTGTCATTGTAGAAGAGGGATTTCATTTCAATGAACGCAGTTCTAGCTGCTTCAATTCTGCATTTAACCTCTACATCTGGGTCAAGAGTCTCCGCGAGAATACTGCCGAGGTATCTAAATCTTTCCACCTTTTCGACATTGCAAACATTTAATTTTATCACTGATTCCGAGTGATCTAGTCGTCCAAATGTCATCCATTTAGTTTTATTGGCGTTGATTGTTAGGCCCAGTTGCTCAACAGCATTATTAACAAGATTTAATAGGCCTAATAAGCCTAAAAAAATAAAGTATCATGGCAATAAAAAATGCCTTGATGTGCATAATCTCACACTTTAAAAACCTCTTTTAGAATATGATTTTTTGTATAATATGGAAAAATAAAGTCTTTTGATTTTAATCGGTTTATAATAATATTCTAGTGCCTTCGACCCAATCATTAAAGCACAAAAAACTATACATAAAAATAATTCTTAAACTTCCTCTTACTATCAGCACTTTCAACGTCGTGGACATAAAACAGCAACTACGCAAGATCTATCTTAGTTAATTTACACAAAAACAACAAAACACTATACAAAGCAACACAAACGACCCAAATATCCTAGCCAAAAACAAAGAACTTCTCCACTATCAAGCTGTTTCCGAAAGGGTAGGCAGAGAGGATGGACCGCCAAAAAACTCGGTCTTGGTACACACTCCTTGCTTCATTCACATTCATACATCGTCTCATAAACACCTTTATATTATTCTGACTCTTGACATGAACCGACTCAATTATTCACTCGATCGTGCCATGTCTTCTTCAGGCGTCACCGAATTCTGCCATTGTCACTCGCGTAATGCTTTCTCCGTTCATTAACTATGCTTTTTGTTAGGTACCTTTAATTTATTTATTTATTTATATATAAATAAAATTTAAAACAACCTACATTTTAATTAATAATTAAAGATTATTATTTATTATTATTCAATGTCATGTTTTTCCATCATTAAACAATGACATATAGTTTAGAAGCCGATTTTATAAAATTAATCACCTTTCGTGATTTTTTTTATTACAGAGTCCCAATTGCTCCCAACCGTCTGGAGCCAGTGATACTCTGGCATCATCAATCGGAGTATGTTGTGATGCTGAAGTTTACGGGGAGGGCAAGGAGATGGGGAAGAGGAAGGTGGGGAAGTGCCTGACTATTCTATGCTTATGCCTGACTATTCTAGTGCCTGACTATCTGGTCTCCAAACACGGCTAAAGCCATTTCAAGCAACGTTTTATTTCTAAATGGTCGTCTTACACCATGGGGACATTTACATTTTTTACTCCAAACAATGTCAGGAATCACTGAGTAAAGTAAGTCAAGTACGTCCCTTAATACCTTGTATACTCTCTGACGTCATTTTACGATCTAAGGCCACATTCAATTACTTTATAAATTATTTTTACTGTTTTCTTTTGTTCATATTTAACCGGGACATGCAATTACCAATGTCGAATTACATCCTTGATATTAAAAAAAAATATATCATAACCGGGTAAGAATTAATGGCTATTATTGACTTAATATGTTATAGGTATATATTTTCATAGTTTTTGTTTTTTTATTTTTATCTTTCATATATATTTTTTTTATCATATAAGCATAGAAGGTAGGAATAGGCAAAGTGCATATAGACATATAATTTCACATTATTTTTTATCTTTTTATACTTCTTTTTTTATCATTTTTATTATCACATCATTTTTCATTCTTTTTATACTACTTTTTTTATCTTTTTATAATATTACATCTACTCTGATTCATATACCTTTTAATAAATATAAAATGCTATTTACCTACCTCGGAACAGACTATGTCTAGTGAGGTGGGTAAAATAAAACTACATAAATAAATGAAAAAAAATAAACGCCCGGGTTGCCGGCACTGAAACTGAACTGAATAATATTTACGTCATTATAAAATAATTAAGATAAACCTGCTTTCATTAAAGGGGGAAAACCATAATTTTAACGAAGCCTAAAAAAATCTTCTATACGTCGTCACTGGTCACTCAGCCGAGTAACCAATCAAACCCTTACCTCCGCCTCCGTAACTGGCAATTTTTAACTCCAAATAACAATATTACGTCCCTTAACACCCTGAATAAAGAATACAAGCTCCTGAAGAATATAAAAGTGAGAGATACGCGTGCATTCAAAACAAATATGTTAAAATTTATAGGTACTGCCGCCCCGAGAACTATTTATTGGATAACCAACACCTCTGCCATAGGTCACCCCAAGTGGTTCGCGACGTTTGGTGACTTGGCAGGGGTGCCCGGGTTCATGGGATGAGAATTGTTCAAATCTTGGCGGCCGATGCGTCTGCCCGCTGATGTACACGCTGTCTACAATCAGCATTTACGCAAGACCGGGATAAAGCGAAGAAACAAAAAGGTCTTATTGTGATTAAAAACGCTTATTTTTGCAATGTTCGCAAAAGCACGTATGGCATATTCTCATAATTAGATTATGTCGGACTTCAGATTGTCTGAGCGTTTGGAATTTGCCTGATTTGCATTCTATCACATTTAGACGATAAATATTTTTAAACTGATAAGATGAGAATTCGTTGCCAGATGTCAGATATGGAGTAATCGAGGAGATCTTTCGGAGAAAAAGTATAAAAGGTGAAGATGGCCAACAATTACCAACAGATCAGTGAATAATATCCATACGATGGCTTCTCATAAGTTCAGTGTTTTTTTCCTGTACGCGTTTATTGCGTTAACCGCTCAGGTTAGATGATTCAAGTATTTAACAGCAAGAGGTTTTTTTGGTAATTTGGAAAACGTTATAAATGTTTTTATTTGTTATTTTAGGGAGCACTTCCAGCTTGCATTCGGTGTCCTGACCAGTCGCCACCACCCACAGCCCTATGTCCACTATCTCCATCTTGTTCAACCCCCTGTGCACAACCGTGCCCTTCATTTTCACCACCTCCATCACCACTGTGCCAACAATCCTGTGCGGCTCCACCAGCACCTTGTGCTGAGCCATGCCCGCCACCTCCGCCACCACCGCCACCATCGTGCCAACAACTCTGTGCTGCTCCACCATCCCCTTGCGCACAGCCATGCCCTCCACCTCCACCACCACCTTGCACACAACCATGCCCGCCACCTCCACCACCACCTTGCGCACAGCCATGCCCGCCACCTCCACCACCACCTTGCGCACAGCCATGCCCGCCACCTCCACCACCACCTTGCGCACAGCCATGCCCACCGCCTCCACCACCACCTTGCGCACAGCCATGCCAACCACCTCCACCACCACCTTGCGCACAGCCATGCCCACCACCTCCACCACCACCTTGCGCACAGCCATGCCCACCACCTCCACCACCACCTTGCGCACAACCATGCCCACCACCTCCACCACCACCTTGCGCACAACCATGCCCACCACCTTCACCACCACCTTGCTCACAACCATGCCCACCACCTCCACCACCACCTTGCGCACAACCATGCCCACCATCTCCACCACCACCTTGTGCACAGCCATGCTCACCACCTCCACCACCACCTTGCGTACAGCCATGCCCACCACCTCCACCACCACCTTGCGTACAACCATGCCCACCACCTTCACCACCACCTTGCTCACAACCATGCCCACCACCTCCACCACCACCTTGCGCACAGCCATGCCCACCACCTCCACCACCACCTTGCGTACAGCCATGCCCACCACCTCCACCACCACCTTGCTCACAGCCATGCCCACCACCTCCACCACCACCTTGCGCACAGCCTTGCCCTCCGCCTCCACCACCACCTTGCGTACAGCTATGCCCACCACCTCCACCACCACCTTGCGCACAGCCATGCCCACCACCTCCACCACCACCTTGCGTACAACCATGCCCACCACCTCCACCACCACCTTGCGTACAACCATGCCCACCACCTCCACCACCACCTTGCGCACAACCATGCCCACCACCTCCACCACCACCTTGCGCACAGCCATGCCCACCACCTCCACCACCACCTTGCGCACAGCCATGCCCACCACCTCCACCACCACCTTGCGCACAGCCATGCCCACCACCTCCACAACCACCTTGCGCACAGCCATGCCCACCACCTCCACCACCACCGTGCCAACAATCCTGTTCAGCTCCACCACCCCCACGTCCTTGTGGATCCAGCCCATGTTCTCAATGCTAAACAGCTATTTTATCGCACTTATAAGTATTTCATTAACATATCATGTTCCCAAAGCAAATGATTTTAATGGAAGAGCAGTATTAATCGTGGGACACAAAATTGTTAGATGTAGCTAAAAAAAAAATATATATATATATGCGTTCGTATTTACCCTTTACTGTAAACTGAAAATGTACAAATATTTTGGTCGACAATAAATCAAATTGTTTCAAAGCCACATTAATCTATATTCATTTATCTAAACAGACAGAACAATTAGTCATAAATTATGATAAAACTATACTAACAGACAGAACAATTAGTCATAATAGACCTGATATAGTTGTACATGACAAAATTAAAAAAAAATAACTTATATCATTGATGTAGCTATTCCAAATTCCTGTAATATTCAAAAAACTGTTTCTGAAAAAATTAGAAAATACACAGATTTAGGAAATGAGATTAAAAGAATTTGGCATTATCGGACTATAAAAATATTACCATTTGTTATTTCGGCCACTGGCATAATACCTAGAAATCTGATTCAAAATTTAAGCATATTAGATTTGTCAAAGAATTTGTATATAAAAATGCAAAAATCAGTCATTTTAAATACATGTAGGATTACAAAAGATTTTTTAAATATTTATATTGAGGGATCAGTAGGATTTATAGGTTCAATTAGAAATGCCACAGAGCCGAACCCTCCGATATGAAAATATCTGGAGTCGGTGAATTATATTCCCATTTGGTCTCTAGTAGGTTGACATGTTGTTCTTGTATTATTTTGTATTTATAATACTTATATAGTGCAATTGCATAGCGTGGGTTGACTAGATGATCATTTGGGGAAGTGTGTGAAAGGGTTTAGTTTTTCCTGTGGGGAAAATTTAACCCGGACATTTAAATCTGGTGCAGATTATTAAGAGCAGTTTGGTCACACTATTTGAATATAAAAGTGATACTATTTGTTAATTTATTTTATCTTGTCAATAATGTACTTAACAGATAAGATGATAACATAAAATTACTAAGTAGAAATAACGACCGTCCAATAACGGTGCACAACAATATGTAAGCATAGAAAATAAGCTTGTGGACTATGATTTTAATAGAAAAACGTGTTTCTTTTTTCTTTGTAAAACCAAAATACTGTCTACGTGATTGGCCTATATCTACGCTTTCTGCCGTCATAGGGAGATCGCGATCCACGCGTACTTTCAAAACGTTAATGACGGTAGTTTATTTCACGAACCTAAATTATTTTTTGACGGGTTGATTTTTGATAAAAGTTCCCCACTTCAATCAGTGTGGTGCTGTACGCGAGGTTACTGAATAAATAGTATTTGTTTTCCAGAGTCTCACGTCTCACCATCCATGAAATTAACCGCTGAGTACAATCTGATCTGAAACTTTTAAAATCCCTTGCCAAACTACTTTCGATCGATTATTATATATATACTAGCTGGTACCCGGCATGCGTTGCTACGCCATTTAATAAAGAAATTGTTTCTCCCTGCGTGTCCTTTCCTATTCGTCCAGTCCTCCTTCCGCCTCCCCTCCCTATCCCGCGTCCCATTTTGCTCTCCCTTTCCCAATCCACCCCCTCCACCTTCCCTCTTCCCACTCCACTCCCCCTCTCTTCCCCCCCGGAGTTCTCCTCCCCCCTACCTGAGGTCCCCTCCCCCCTCCCCCCATCCGTAGTCCCGGTACTAATTAATTTCCGGTACATTCAGTTTTCAAACAGCTCGCGTGCCATCTATTGCATTTTTTTATACAAATTTCGTAATGCCAGAGCTCACCAGTAGCTATATACAAACCTTGTCCTGACAATAACGAACACAACAAAAAAAGTATTATCCAGTTTGGTGCAGTCGTTCGGAAGTTATGCGCGTACATACATTTTGGCGATTCATTTTTATTTATACAGATTCAGTTTTCAAACAGCTCGCGTGCCATCTATTGCATTTTTTTATACAAACTTCGTAATGCCAGAGCTCACCAGTAGCTTTATACAAACCTTGTCCTGACAATAACGAACACAACAAAAAAAGTATTATCCAGTTTGGTGCAGTCGTTCGGAAGTTATGCGCGTACATAAATTTTGGCGATTCATTTTTATTTATACAGATTATACAGATTAAGTGGGCATCGCGTTTGGGTCCCACCTAGGCGTTCCGTGTTCCTGATTTCCGTGATTCCTCGGCTGACTATGTCCTCCATCTAGACTCGAGCAACATTTTCGGCTCACTGTGGTGGTAGATGGAGATTTTCAAATATTGTCGTATTATTCGTAACCCGGAAATGTTTGTCTTTCTTAAAAAAAAAAAATTCATCGACATTCGTCATCGCTCGATGAATATAATAGTCCATACTCATTTATATTTCTATGTCCATACTTAAGGCGCCGCAACCGGGCTCAAAAGAAGAAAAGGAGAGATATGAAATGACGATTGTTAGAGGAGCGCGCTAGTATTTAAAGCGACAAAATCGATGCAAAATTGTGAAAATGTTTAATAAAACACGACTCGTTTAAAATAGAGCAAAAATCTCGTGGAAGGTATCTTAAGTAGCATATACAGAAACATTGTGAATTTTTTTTACAACTATAACTTGTAAAATAACTGAAACAAACGTGTTTATAATAATTTTTGGAGCGTACTTTGCGATTTTTTTCTATCGAGGGAATTTTATATTATCTTCAAAAATAACATATATTTTTTCAACAGCTTAAAAACTTCAAATGTTTATAGCCCAGTCAAGATGTACATCCGTGCTTGCAAAAAATCCGGTCATTCTGATTTTTTTATATGTTGTTACGACCTAAACCAGTAATAAAAAAAATTTTGCAATTTCGAAAGTGCTGTGCGAGCGGCGGTGGACCCAAAAAACCAAGAAATTTTCGGATTTTTTTTAGTTTTTGCTCAATATCTCAGTGAAGGAAGAGTCTGACTGGTAAAGTTAGTATGCATACTTTTAAAGTAGACTAAATTTGCTACAATTTGAAATCAAAGCGAGCTATATGCAGCCATTGGTTTCCAAGATACAGTTCTTCGAAAATAGGCCATTTTTTCCAAAAAGTGAAATTTTTTCGAAATGGTCACTTATTTTGTAAAATATTTTCTAAAACACGTATCCCACGTCAAATATTATGTGAAATAAAATTGTAGTAAATTTAATTAGCTTTCATTTAAAACTAGATTGATATCTGTAAACCTAACGGTTCTCTCAATAACGCCAGATAACCAAAAACAGTCATAGGTGGGTTTTGGGGGGAAATTCTAATAAACTGTTCTCACGTCTTTTTATGGTTTTATTGTGCTGTGAAGTAATTCCATTAGTCATCGTGGGTTTATCCTAGGGTATTAATATAATTACGACCATTTAAAATTTCAAGTACCCATTAGTACCTATACCCATGAGTCATCATGGGTTTATTTTATGGCATAATTATCGACCAGTGTAACGACCTTAAGTCAAATTTAAACTAGAGGAGGATATCCGACAAAACCCGTTTTCTATAAACAATAATGAGGACTCAGAACTGAACTACAATAACTTTGTAAACTATCTGATAAACAAAATTAATTGCAACAGTTCAATAATAATAAAAACAAATAAAACCTGTCTTCCTGATTGGATAACAAAGAACTTATTAAAAATGATTAAAAAAAGAAATAAACTGCACCTAAAAATTAAAAAAACAACTCTGTAACCTATTACTAAAAACAGAATTTACTAAAATACGTAACGACATAACTATAAAAAAACGAAACTTAAAAAAACGATACTACAGCAGCCTATTTAAAAAATGTGAAAATAATACCAAAAAAACTTGGAACGTAATAAACAGCATCATCAAGAACCAAACAAACACGCAAAGTAAACCATGTACAAAATTAAAGAACGGTAATGAAATCATCGCAGAAGACATCAAGATATGCGAATACTTTAATAACTACTTTTGTAATATTGGCGCTTCTTTGGCTGATAATATAATCAACAAATACACCCATAAACTGGATGATAAAATTACATTAAAGTATGAAAGTGCGGAATCAATATACTTACAACCCACAACTGAACCCGAAATATTAGCCATTATAAAATCCCTAAAATCAAACGCGAGTGCTGGACATGATCAACTAAAATGTACAACAGTACAAAAACTTGCCCCACTACTAACTCCTACACTAACTAAACTGATTAACCTGAGCCTGAAAGAAGATCAATTTCCGGACAGTTGTAAAATTGCAAGGGTTATTCCAATATATAAAGGGAGCTTGAAAACTCAAACATCTAACTATAGGCCCATTTCTGTCCTACCGATTCTATCAAAACTATATGAAAGAGTAATATACGATAGGCTAGACAACTTTCTGAAAAAAAAATCAATTCTATATGCCAAACAATACGGTTTCAGAAAAAAATCTAATACTCTCTCTGCAACTAATGATCTTATAAATAAACTTAGAACTAGCTTAGATAATAAAAACTATGTCATAGCAATTCTCGTAGACCTTCAAAAAGCCTTTGACACCGTAAGTCATAAAATACTGATTAAAAAAATAGAAAAAACAAGTGTAACCGGTCCAGCTATCAAACTAATAAAATCCTATCTGTCCAACAGAAAACAATGTGTTAACATAGGAGATAAAAACAGTCAACTCGAGAGTATAAACTACGGAGTTCCACTAGGATCAATACTGGGGTCACTTTTATTCCAAATATACATAAATGACATCTGTCAGCTAAAACTACATGGTGAAATCTTCTTATACGCAGATGACACGGCAATTTTTTACTTCGGCAAAAACTTAGAAAGTCTATTAGAACAATCTCAAACGGATCTTAATGTACTAAACGATTGGCTAATAAAAAATATATTAACAATAAATATTAATAAAACCAAGAATAATACCATCGCATAAACCATTACAAATAGAAGAAAGAGACCTACATATCCTTGATAGCGAAAAATACCTGGGCTTATATATTGATAAACATTTAACATTTAAACAACACGTAGAAAAACTAAAAACAAAAATCATCCCATTAATTGGTGTATTTGGTAGAATTGCTCATCTTCTACCAACAGAGGTAAAGAGGGGCTTATACTTTAGCTTAATCCAGTTCCACCTAAATTATTTAATAGAAATATGGGGAAACACATACATTACGTACTTAAACGACTTACAAATAATACAGAACAAAGTTTTTAAAAAACTCTTCAACTATAACCCAGACACTCCCACAAAAAAACTATACCAGGAAATGAACCTTTTGAAAATAAGAACATTGTACGAATATAACATATGTCTTTTAATCTACAAAATACAAAATGGACTTATACACACAAACACAACATATATAAAAACATCACAAGTACACGAACATTATACTAGACAACACAATAAATTGTACACAAATACTGTCAAGACTGAAAGTGGCAAGAGAAATATTGGTCACGAGGGAGTATATAATCTCCTTCCAGATAACCTAAAAACGGAAAAGAATATAAAAACATTTAAAAAAAAACTATTTAATTCAAAATGTTAGAACAAAATTAAAAATATTACTTCTTACTACTGTACCATATAAGCTCTGTATTTAAGTTAAGAAAGCGAAATATTATGTTTCTTTTAACTTAATAATAATAAAAAATAAAAAAAAAAAATTTAAACAATACAATAACTGGGAAACTTACTTCAAATTTAAAAGAACCATCCATATTTTAGCAAAATGTTTTCATTGTGCCCCCCCCCCCCCCCCCCTTGACCTTCTTTCCCGCACCCGGCCCTTTCAGGGCAGCTCTCAGTGTGTTGCGAAATGTCTATCCGTCCGGGCGTGTATTTCGTGTGTCGTGAGGACCTCGACACAGGTCCTGTTGTGATCATCAAAGAACGAGGAATTCGAGCACTAATTGAAGTGAGTCAAAAACGTGGCCTCGCAGAAAATAAAAATTTCCTCCAAAATTGCAACCAAGTCAGCGTTCATGTGGCTGTGGATCCGCTCACAATTTTCCAGCGAGTGTGTATTACAAAGCAATCTGAACAGGATTTACAGGATGACTTCAAGTATGAGTTGGCCCTGTTCCCGATGTCTCTGTTCAATGAACAAGGGATGCGCAAGGGCACAAAATCTACTCTGTACTCTGCCTTCACTCCTCTTTCCAGCCACACGCCGATAGATGCCAGCACTCACGTCATTTTGGATGGTGGCTACCTCTTGCACAAGGTCGTGTGGCAGCGGAAGAGTACGGTTCGAGCACTTTTGACGCGTTATACCACCTACGTCCGAAACCACTTTGGGAAGAACGTCTCCATCGTTTTTGACGGCTACCCCGAAGATGCTACCAAAAAAAACACCAAAACAGCGGAAAGACTCCGGCGCTACGCAGCTCATTCCAGCTACGAATTGACGTTCGATGAATCCACAGTAATTCAAATTGCTTAAGAGCATGTATTGGGCAATGAGAACAATAAGAGACGCCTTATAACTCTTCTCTGTGACGCCTTTCAGAAGGATGGAGTAGAAGTGGCTGTTGCCGAAGAAGATGCGGATCGAGAGATCGTCATGATGGCGCTTTCAAAAAGAGCAGTAGCCGATCGGGTCGTCATAGTGGGAGAAGACGTCGACCTGCTCGTTCTTCTCAATGGTTTAGGTGCTGAAGAGACAAACGTCTATCTTCAGAAGAGCACCAAGGGTGAAGCTGGTTGCTGTCACTACTCTACGACCTCCTACAATCACCAGGGCTCCCGGCGATTACTATTATTACTATTCACCCACGCGTTTACCGGGTGCGATACCACCTCAGCACTGTTTGGCCAAGGAAAGACCAAAATCACCACACTTCTGAGCAAGAGTGAACCACTTGCTGAGCAAGTGGAGGTCTTCCTTCGGCCAGACTCCACCCCACAAGCCATAAGTGAAGCAGGCATCAAGTGCTTTGTGGCTCTATATGGGGGTGACATCGCGAGGGATACTTTGGATTTCCTGAGGTATAAAACGTTTGTCACTTCAACAAGCATAAACCTCGCCCGTTTGCCACCGACGGAAGATGCCGCAGGCCACCATGCGGCAAGGTGCTACCTCCAAGTACAGAAGTGGCGGGGAGTCAACTTGAATCCCACTGAATGGGGGTGGAAGCTATCTTCTCAAGGACTCACCCCCATCCCCACCACGATGGATCCCGCACCTCCTGCCCTTCTGCAAAAAATTTCATGTAAATGCAAGAAAGGATGCTCTGGGAGCTGCTCTGGGCTCAGAAAGGCTGGGCTCCACTGCTCAGTCCTCTGTCAGTCATGCGGTGGAAAATTGTGCAATAACGTCCCGGATTATAGACTGGGCGCCTCTCCCAGCGTCCATCACAGATATCGAGACACCTTCTTCGTGCGAGCCTTTGTGGGGCCATCTAAGATAAAAAGAAAGACATGATTTGGCAACCAAAACACAATACCTACATGATTTATATTAGTTTTATTTTTGTGTACATATAACTTGTCCTTACAGTAGGTACCATGATGTTTGTACAAGCATTTTAGTATGTAGGTATATAAAACAATGTTTGAAAATGACGTAATTTTCTTTTTTCATTAAAAATGTGTTAACAATAACTATGTGTTAAAAAAAACTGTTTGATAAATAAAACCATAAAAAGACGAGAGAAAAGTTTATTTGCATTTCCCCCCAAAACCCTCCTATGACTGTTTTTGGTAATCTGGCGTTCTTGAGAGAACCGTCAGGTCTACAGATATCAATTTAGTTTTAAATGAAAGCTAATTAAATTTACTACAATTTTATTTCATATAATATTTGACGTGGGATACGTGTTTTAGAAAATATTTTACAAAATAAGTGACCATTTCGAAAAAATTTCACTTTTTGGAAAAAATGGCCTATTTTCGAAGAACTGTATCTTGAAAACCAATAGCTGTATATAGCTTGCTTTGATTTCAAATTGTAGCAAATTTAGTCTACTTTAAAAGTATGTATACAAAATATACCAGTTAGACCCTTCCTTCACTGAGATATTGAGCAAAAACTGAAAAAAATCCGAAAATTTCTTGGTTTTTTGGGTCCACTGCCGTTCGCACAGCGCTTTCGAAGTTGCAAATTTTTTTTTTTATTATTAATTTAGGTCCTAACAACATATAAAAAATTCAGAATAACCGGACCTTTTGCAAGCACAACCCCCTTTTCATGTTTAACTTGACTGGACTATTAAGGGAGTTGTGTAAGATATAGGTAGAAATTTGGGTAGCGGCGCCTTAATGAAACTAGGCAAATTACTTAAATTTTGGTGATGTAGAAGAATTTAATTATTTATGTAAGTTATGTCAGCTCGACAGCCGACTTCTAGCGCCTCGTTGCTCGTCTTCTAAAAATGCGGCAACTATTCTCCGGCATAGCAATGCTATGATTAATATAAATGCTGGCAGATTGGCCACTTAGAGGAATATTGTTCACAGCGAGGATACGGACTAACTGGTATCTATATACCAGTTGACTCAGACCCTATGGTCTTTGTTAATTTATTATTGTAATAGCTGTTGCGGCTATAATATTTTATTTGTTTGATGTTTATTGTATATTTTTGGTAAAACCGATTTACTCTACTAAGGTAGTTTACTTTGTCGCTTGTTTTAAGAAACAATCAAATTTTGGTTTTCCACAAGGCACCATTCTGGAACAAATATTTTTTTTTTTATGTAAATGCCATATTTATTCAACCATTACATTGACAAATTATATCTTAAGCCGATGATGCAGTTCTTGTAGTAAAAGAAAAATCATTGCAAAAAATTAATTTAAAGGCGACAAAGCACTAAATCGTTTAAAAACAAGGTTTGACGATCACCTTCCATAGATAAATAGTGATGAAACTTATGTGAACGCATTCGAAGTTAAGAGCGTTTAACCAGCCAGCGGACGAAAATCCACACTTCGTCGAAAGTTGTTCTTCCGATCGTGCAGGGCGGTTACAATGAGAAAGATTGATTATTCTCCGTACCAGCTTTTTTAAATTATAACTCAATATCGAATTCATTTCAATCCAAATTAGCTTTATTTTATACCTTCATATAAAAATGCTGAAAGGCGTGATGATAAAACTATTAAAATAGTGTACTTTTTGTAGTTATTTTTTGATTATAAGTATTTATCATTTTTCAATAATGTCTAAATTTAATAAGAATGTTAAAAAAATCTGAAATATATTAGTTTGTAAGTGCGCAAATAAATATGCAAATGGACCAATTTTCGTCAAGAAACACATGTACGTACATATTTTTTAATGATTTTATTGAAACTAAAATTAAAATTCTAATACATAACTTTGCTAGATAATGTATTGATTTATTTTACTGCATGATTACATTATTTGAAATGGGTGTGGCATAATACAAAAACTTTTTTGAAAATTTAACAAATCTGCCAACGACCTATGGAATAACCTTATTATACTAAAAATTTAAAAAAATTCTAAAAATTTATTACATAACTATGCTAGATAAAAGAACAATCTTTCGAAATCCGTTTATAATTTTTTGTGGAAAAGAGTCAATACGTCTAAAAACTTTTTTGAAAATGACGTATTTCCGGCTTTCTCTGGTAATGCCTTCTTAATACTGACAATATATCTGAGCAAAGAAGCGGAGGATCCGGTTTCGTCATGTGCTCCAAGTCTTACGAGGGTTTGATGTTAATAAAGCTAGCGGGCCTGACGGCATACCTACCCTGGTATTGCAGAGGTGCGCTGCAGAAATAGTTCAAATTTGGACGAAAATGCTCTGGCTCTGTATCCTCTGGTTGGAAAAAAGCTGTCATCCATCCTATTCCAAAGAAGGATGGCCACACCAACCCGGCCAACTACCGCCCTATAGCGATCACATCAGTTATATCCAAGGTGATGGAACTTGTGACCAACGACAAACTGCTCACATACCTCGAGAAGAACAAAATTATTACCCAACGTGAATACGGATTCCGGTGGACCCATTCGTGCGGTGCCTGGAACGTTTCGGTGAGACCCAAATGGTTGCACTCGACATTTCCTTTGACCAGGTTTGGCACCGATCACTTGTCAACAAACTACCTTCTTACGGACTTCCTCTTATGTACGTCGATTGCCATCTTTTTGAGGGAGAGGTCGATTCAGACGGTTGCTGACGGTTTTACCTCTTCTTCGCATTCGATAAATGCTGGCGTCCCACAGGAATCGGTTTTGTCTCCGACTTTGTTCATGTTGCAAATTAATGACCTTTCGTCGTGTGCACCAATTCATTACAGAACAGTCCATGGTAACTTTTGTTTGTAACAAGCCTCCAAAGGGCACACAAACCCCAACGGCTCGGAGAGCTTTGAAGCAAATAATGAACGGTTACCTCGAGAGTGTTTTCTCTTGGAGTAAGAATAATGTCGTCGAATTTAATGTTTTTTCAAAGACAAAAGGGATCGAAATGAAAATCTAGTCTCCTTCAACGGAAGCAACCTTCCGAACAGGCCATTCGTTGATATGCTTGGTGTGATTCTTAAAAAACTTCTAACTTCTCAAAAAACTGGACGTACTGTACAGGGCCCGCAGATATTTTAATGGTACACAACCATGTGTAACCAATGGTACAATTTTGAAGGCGGGAATGGGTACCGCCGACCCCGGAACCTTTTTTGGATAACCAACACCTCTGCCATAGGTCACCCCAAGTGGTTCGCTACGTTTGGTGATTTAGCAGGGGTGCCCGGGTTCATGGGGTGAGGTTTGTCTAGGTCTTGGAGGCGGATGATCAGGACATACTGAACCCCAGATTCCTACCCACCCCTTAAACCCTTTTCCTTCCCAGAACTCTCCTCTCCTTCCTTACCTTAAAAAAACCCTCCACACAGCATCCTTCAAGATGACATAGGCCCTGAGGGAAATTATTTTCCTCAGGGCCTCCTGTGTGGAGCTCATGTAAAAAAAAAAAAACATTATCCCTGTACAAATGCAAGTACGCCCCGTGGTAGAATTTGGCAGCATCTGATCTGGAGAAAAAAACCATCGTCTCTGTTCAGAAACAAGCGGTCCGTTTGATTAATTCTCCTATCTTAACAAACGGAATGCAATCTTTAGAGCACAAGGAATGCTGTCCTTGTTTTACCGGTATTTCAATGTAAAATGCTCCAAGGAACTAGCGTCATTGATCCCCTCTGCACCAGTGCATAGACGTCAAACTCCCGCCTAAAATATGTACACGGTTGACATTCGTCATATGGAAATGGGTCGCTTCTACGACTTGTTCTTGAATTAGCTGTGGAATGATTTGCCAGCCTCTGTGTTTCCTCCTTTCGACAACATGGGTCTCTTCAAGACCCATGATCACTCCTTCCTCCCTTCAAAACTCTCCATACAGCATCTTCAAAAATGACATAGGCCGTGTGGGAAATTATTTTCTTTATGCTAAGAAGCTGACATAAAGAAAAAGGTAATTTTTTATTTAATCATTGGGGTTATGTGTTTTGATAATTTATTATTTTATTTACATCGAGTCGCTCAAAAAAATATGTACTTCAGAAATGATTTACTTCAAGAATGCTGTGCACAATCAGTATTTCAAAATACCTGTATAAAGCGAAGAAAGACTATACATTAATTTATATGCATAGAATACACAAGTCTTGTAAGTAAAAAAAGATTATTTATAGTAATGTTCGCAAAAGCACGTACAGCGTAGTATGTTCATACCTAGATTTTATACTTAGGACTTCACATTGTTGAGCATTTGGAATTTATCAGTTTTGCGACCTATCACATTCAGATGATAAACATTTTCTATGCTGATAAGATGATGCATGTCAGATATGTCAGGAGTACCCGAGGAGCTCTTTGGCGGAAAAGTATAAAAGGTGAAGTGGGCCAACAGTTAGCATCAGATCAGTGAACAACATCCACAAGATGGCTTCTCACAAGTCGAGCAATATTTTCCTGTGCGCTTTTATTGCGTTAACCGCTCAGGTGAGATGATTTAAGTATTACTGAAAGAGGTTTTTTGCTAATGTGGAAAATGTTTCTTATGTTTTTATTTGTCATTTTAGGGAGCACTTTCAGCGTGTATTAGATGTTCATGCCAGTCTCCACCACCCGTAGCCCCATGTCCACCATCTCCCCCTTGTTCATCCCCCTGTGCACAACCTTGCCCACCACCTCCACCACCGTGCCAACAACCCTGTGTGGCTCCACCACCACCTTGTGCTGAGCCATGCCCTCCATCTCCACCACAGCCTTGTCCTCCACCTCCACCACCACCGTGCCAACAACCCTGTGCGGCTCCACCACCACCTTGCGCTGAACCTTGTCCTCCACCTCCACCACCAGCTTGCGCACAGCCTTGCCCACCGTCTCCACCACCACCTTGCGCACAGCCATGCCCACCACCTCCACCACCACCGTGCCAACAACCCTGTGCTGCTCCATCACCACCTTGTGCTGAGCCATGCCCACCACCTCCACCACCACCTTGCGCACAGCCTTGTCCCCCACCTCCACCACCACCTTGCGCACAGCCATGCCCACCACCTCCACCACCACCTTGCGCACAGCCTTGTCCCCCACCTCCACCACCACCTTGCGCACAGCCATGCCCACCACCTCCACCACCCCCTTGCGCTGAGCCTTGTCCTCCACCTCCACCACCACCTTGCGCACTGCCATGCCCACCACCTCCACCACCACCTTGCGCACAGCCTTGTCCTCCACCTCCACCACCACCTTGCGCACAGCCATGCCCACCACCTCCACCACCACCTTGCGTACAGCCTTGTCCTCCACCTCCACCACCACCTTGCGCACAGCCATGTCCACCACCTCCACCACCACCTTGCGCACAGCCATGTCCACCACCTCCACCACCACCTTACGCACAGACTTGTTCTCCACCTCCACCACCACCTTGCGCACAGCCATGCCCACCACCTCCACCACCACCTTGCGCACAGCCTTGTCCCCCACCTCCACCACCACCTTGCGCACAGCCATGCCCACCACCTCCACCACCCCCTTGCGCTGAGCCTTGTCCTCCACCTCCACCACCACCTTGCGCACTGCCATGCCCACCACCTCCACCACCACCTTGCGCACAGCCTTGTCCTCCACCTCCACCACCACCTTGCGCACAGCCTTGCCCACCGTCTCCTCCACCACCTTGCGCACAGCCATGCCCACCACCTTCACCACCACCGTGCCAACAACCCTGTGCTGCTCCATCACCACCTTGTGCTGAGCCATGCCCTCCACCTCCTCCACCACCTTGCGCACAGCCTTGCCCACCGCCTCCACCGCCACCGTGCCAACAACCATGTGCGGCTCCACCACCAACACCTTGTTCATCCTGCCCATGTTCTCAGTGCTAAACCGATATATCGCTCTTAAAAGTATTATAATAACATGTATGTGCATATTTACCCTTCATTCTCAACTTAAAATGTGCAAATATATCTGATGACAATAAATCAAATTGTTTCAAAAATTCTCATCAATTATTATAGAGAGCAGTTTGCTCACACTATTACTCATTTGTGTAGTATTTACGTGGGTATTTAAGAATTGGGCCTACCTATTTCAATAAAATTTTGAATTATTAATTAATTAATTAATTTCAATAGTTTGAATTATCAACAAGTACGTACATATATAATATTCTTAACTTACATTATCGCATTATAACTTATCCAACATATTAAAAATTATTATTAATCTGTCCACAAACCATAATAACAAACATTTTATTAATACCTATGTAGTTCCCACGCGTCATTATTATGTGATTATTATTAATCAATTCAGCCTGCAAATATTATACACATTTCGAAACGCCTTTATAATAATACTCATGTAGGCAAATTATCACAATACCGCGCATCTTACAGTTATACTATTTATTATGGTTCTAGAGGCACCTTTGCAACATTGCATTGTAGGTTTTACATATTTCTACTCTGTTTCAACCAAGTCGATAGTTATTATCTTGACAGATTTATAACACGTCAATATTACTTGTATTCCTCCATCTTTTTCTAATGTCACCAAACTTCAATATGCACTTAACTATGTATTTATATATTGAATTGAGTATTAATTAATTGTGAATTCTTAAATTAATCACGTTTCACATGAACCTACTTTACCTACGGAATGCCGCGGCCGGCTTGTTTACTTTAGATTAGGTACTTGAAGAAATGTTTCGTTGATACGTTTTATATTTCATACGCACATACCCAAAATGATAGTGTTATAAAGTAATACTCCCGCTTTCATAATAATATACACACAATATTACTACCTACTGTTACTTGATGTATATTAATAATAAAGTTTTTTCTGTCTATATTTCATGCATACTTACATCGATACTAATACTGTTGTTTATACCTACTTACAATTATGCTACTAGTAGCGAGTATACTTCATGACCTTTATTTACAATTTTAACGATATTGTGTACCTATATCTCATTATATACCTATATCTCATGTACCTATGCTCAAAATGCAGTGATACTATTATTACTGTATATTCTTCATGTATAATCTTATGTTTTTCATGTATATCATGTTAATAATACTATAATATTGTATATTTTTCATGTATATATCTATCTGCAATGCTACTAATAGATATTGTCTATATTTCAAGAATGCCTACTAACTGTAATCCAGATACTGTTGATACGGTCTCTACTTTATTTTATTCGTACCTATACTTACAAGCTACAAGCAAGCTATTCATATTATTTCCTGTATTTAAAACCATATTTTAAGATCATTTCGCACGATATGCATTTTTCTTTTAATTTTAACTTACCGTTGAATAATGTTATTATTTTTATTTCCTATTTCGTTTATACCTAGTTATCTTACAAATTTTGCTAAAATAGTCTGTTTTGTTTTCAATATGGATTTTAGTATATTTAGTATAAGCAATGTATATATTACCCAATATAGAAGATACACTCCTACACTCTCCTTACCCATCTTTATCTTACTATCCCCCCTCCCCCTGTACTTGATGCTCACTTTTGTACATTATTCTATCAATTTAATATCGTACATGTCATTCATAATAAACAACTCTTCAGTTATACTCATATATTATAACCAAATTGTACCAAACTATTATCCATCTAAATTACAATGTTAAATATTATATACCAAAACTGTAGAGGACTACGAACTAAAACTGAGATTTTCCACAATAATATTCTTTTGAATGACGATTGCTTCATTTTCGGTATATCCGAGTCATGGCTAATTGATTCTATTTTAGATTCGGAACTGGCACCAACAGAATTTTACAGTATTTTTAGACGAGATAGGTCAAGTAACATTACAATTAATGGCATTAATACCCAATCAGATTCTCGTCGAGGCGGTGGAGTCATGATCATAACTCATAATCATAACAATCTTAACGCATATCCTCGCGAAGACTTGGTCTGTAATGCTGAATGCATCTGGGTAACTATTCCCCCCTCTAACTATACTTCCAAACGTACCATCCTTGTTTCTTGTCTGTATTTACCACAGGGACATGGATATGAAAATGCTCTTAGTTCATTCCTTTGTTTGCTTGCTAACGTCAAAGATCAAAACCCACCATAACATGGAAACCACAAGATAAAAATTCACACTTAATACCTGAAAATTTAAATTCAATTAGTTCCTCATTTGCTGACACAATCCATTACTGCGAATTAAACCAATACAATTCCTTTAAAAATGCCAATAAACGTATACTAGATTTAGTTATCTGTAATGAGGATTGTCTCGTATCTCAAGCATACAACCCTCTTGTAAGAGAGGATTTACACCATCCATCGCTCAAAATCACACTACAATTAGACACACTTCCAACAATTAATGCTCCACCAAAATAAATTTATCGGTATGATAAAGCTGATTATGATTTAATTAACCAACACCTGTCTAAAACCGACTGGTCTTTTACTCACGATAATGCTGACGTTGACGAAGCAATTTATACTTTTTATGATATTTTAAATCACACTATTAACCAGTTTGTCCCAAAACGTTTCATCAAAAAGAGAAAATTTCCCAACTGGTACTCACCTTCCCTAATCAAAATTATCAAAGAGAAACAAAGACTACACAAAAAATGGAAATGAAATAATAATCCAGTAGATTACATAGAGTTTTTTATCAAACGCATACAACAAAAACACTTACAGAAACATTGTTACACCCAATATATAAGTTCAGTTGAGTCTAGTATTCCAACTAACAATAAAAGTCTCTGGAATTACGCTAAAAACAAAAATAGGAAAAATGGCATACCACAAATCATGAACCTTAAAGACGAGTCAGGCACCGGTGCTCATCAAGTGTGCCAACTGTTCTGTAAACACTTCCAATCTACTTACGTAAGCGATGAGGGCGCGTATGATCCCAATAATACAGATAATTCTACCTGCGTTAATAATGATAACCCGATCGGGAACGTAAAAATAAACAACTCATTAGTCAATAAATACTTGAATAAATTGGATGTTACTAAGGGTGCGGGCAGTGATGGTATCTCGGCATATTTTATCTCAAAATGTGCCAAAAATCTTGCATATCCTTTAACTAACTTATTTAACATGTCCTTAAAAAAAGGAATATTTCCCACAAAATTCAAAGAAGCCATTATAATCCCCATCCATAAAACAGGTTCAAAAAGTAACATTGTAAATTATCGCCCAATCTCAATACTCACAGTATTTAGTAAACTCTTTGAGCGTATTGTGTACGATCAAATTTATATAACTATTGTCCGCAGCATACAAAATCAACAACATGGTTTTTTACAAAAAAGGTCAGTACTAACAAACTTAGTCAACTTTACTGAATACTTAACAAGCAATATGGATAATGGACACCAAGTAGATGTTATCTACACGGATTACTCGAAAGCTTTCGATAAAGTTAACCACTCTATCCTCATTAAAAAATTACACCAATTAGGAATCCATGGTGACTTACTTAGGTGGCTAACTTCATATCTGCATAGAAGACTACAGTGCGTATCAGTTGAGGGAACTAAGTCTAGCTTTTTTACTGTGCCTTCTGGCGTACCGCAAGGTTCTCACTTGGGGCCATTATTGTTTAATGTGTATATATTTGATATTTATAAATGTTTTTTACATGCTAACTACCTAGCATATGCAGATGGCAAAAAAATATACTTAGTAATCAAATCTATCAATGACTGCATAAAACTTCAAGAAGACCTAAATCGACTTTTTGCATACTGTAAATTAAACAAATTAATCCTAAACATTTCTAAGTGCAACAAATTATCTTTTACGCGTAACAAAAATAAAATTTCTTTTAATTATAACTTTCATGATACACAAATCCATGAAATAGAATCAATCCGTGACCTTGGGGTAGTACTGGATGTAAAACTAAATTTTATCAAACACATTAACGAAGTAATCAACAAAGCCAATAAAATGTTGGGATTTATAATTCGCATATCTAAACCTTTTCGCAATATTAAAACTCTGTATTCCCTTTACACCACGTATATCCGCCCCCACTTAGAATACTGCACACTAATTTGGGCACCGTTCTACCAATGCCATATTGACAGAATCGAAAGTGTACAAAATAAATTTTTTAAACACGTAAATTATAAATTCAAATTACTCTTTGCAAATAACACCGAATCCTTAAAATTTCACAACTTTACTCCACTTCAAACACGAAGATTAATATCTGATCATATATTTTTATACAAAATTCTGAATAACGGCCTGGACTCTCCTGAACTCGTAAATTATTTAAGAATTCACATACCTACAAGGCCAACCAGACTAACCCATTTTTTTCATTTGCCAGCGTGCAGAACCAACCTTAGAAAAAATTCTCCAATCCCCCGTATATGCGCGCAATATAACACGCAATTTAACAATATCGATATTCTTAATAACACTCTTGTGAAATACCGAAACGAAGTCAAACGTACGACCACAAATGTTAATTGCAAATGACAAATTAATGCACAAGTATAGAAAAGGTACAGCATGAGCATCTCCTGTCCCCATCCCACCTTCCTCTGCCTCTTGCCCTTTCCTCTTCCTTCTTCCTTCTAATATACTTATATATATATATATATATATATATATTTTTTTTTTTTTTGTTTTGTTATTTTCATTTTCATTTAACGGTTATTACCAATTACAATTGTATATTATATCATAATAACCAACATTAGCATAAGAAACTGTTTTGGCTTACCTCATGTTTAACCTCTTGTATAACTCATCCTGTATATAAATTGCTGTTTGTTTCTTACAATAAATAAATAAATAAATTACGAAAAATGTTGTTTTTTTTCTTAAACAACACACTTGGTTAAAACTAAGTATCCTTTTAATTTATTTGATTATTTATTTATTTTTAATGTATAAAGCCGACAAGGAGTTAATATAAAAAAAAAAATACTTGAAGTATTGACTGTCCAATAACGGTGTACAACAATATGCGAGCATAATATAATAAGTCTGTAAAACAATAACAGTAAATTTATAAATATAAAAATAAATAAAAACAAGCGACAATAAAGTTTTACTCAAGTGAAGTCAAGAAAAAAAAATAGATACTTTGGTTGGGTTCTGGAGGCCATCGCTAATTATGTCCAGAATCTTGCCACTACAATAAATTGATGATATCTATCTAGTCCTAATGGACACATTCGCACACGAGGTGGGGAGAAAGTAAAATTGGTTCTTTGGAAAAATAAACGGAAGCTTTGGGTTTCGTGGTAGACGGTGATTGATGTTGGTTTTGATTGTGGTCAATATTCCACATTAATTTGTAAGTCTGAAAAGAATTTTTTCGTCATTATTATCTCGCCTTCCTTAAATGTTTCTGATTTGAAATATTCTAGGCATTTCTTATAATCCGTAAGCAGTTTGGACAAATCGGGTTCTGTAGAAAAGTGCCTGAGTTCCCTTTTGAACAGATCCGATTGTTATTTTGAGAATCTCATATTGGCCTCCGAACTACGGAACCGAACTCAATAATGTTTTGAATTACGAACGTATTTGTGTATTTCACAGATATTGAGGTTTTTAATGACTTAGTGGCACAAAAATTCAATAAGACGACATACCCTGGATACTTTTTTTTGTATGGGAATTAAAAATAAGTTTCCTGCACTGACGGAGGAAGAGATAGACTTGCCCTAACACGAAATCCGGATATCATTTCGACGAACTGGAGACAAACGACATTACCATATTTTGCGCACTATGATAGTTCGAGAATACTTTGAATAATCTACGACATCAGTCGTACGTTGAACGCCGAAGAGCGTATATTAAAATAACCAGACCCTGCGTAGAAAAGTAAAGTTCACCAAAGTAAGGCAACGGTTTGCAGCGCACACAATAAGAAACTCCAGTGAAAAATATTATGGCTTTAAAAAATATGTTCATATAGACCAATAGACGCTGATTCCGAATATATACGTTTTATTTAATAATATTAAACGCAGAGTTTTTAAAAAATTATTAAAAGTCCATTTTTCATCTGGTCTTAGAAACACGCCGTCGTGTTGGTATTATTAAAATGTTTAGTGGTGACATCACTGTTCCTCTTGTCGTGACGTCACCGAAAAGTCATTGTATGGGAATGTAGGTATGACACAAGCCATCGTATTAATTTATTCGTTTATTTACATACTGTTTATAGAGATTTAGTTGTTGTGTTTATTGAAACACTATTTAGGTCTAAGTAATGTTTCAAAAATAAAGATATCTCTTCTTAGTTTATCTCTATCATTGAAAATATTCAAAAACAAAAAAATAGTAATGCTACTTCTAGGGAGAATACTTCGAACACCGAATTTCAAAATGGCGACAGTTGATCAGCTGATTGCCCGTTCCTTTAGTTACTTTTCAGAAGTGATGACGTCACACGATTCACCATACATACGGTGGTTTTCAAGGGATCTTAAAAAATTAAAACTTTTTCAATTATTTTGACAATTAAAACTAACTCTAAAAATAAATAAAAAAATATGCAGTTATTTAAGTTAGAAGATCATTATTCATTAAAAAAAAATTGACTGGAGTTCTCTTTTGTGAAACTTTTCTGGGCAGGATCGGAATGTTCGTAAAAACGGTTAAAAAACCAAACCTCTTTCAAACCGTTAGTTGTTTTGGGGGTGTTTTGCCGTGTTGCACTACCTCCTTCTTTAGCCAACGTTTCGGACAGCGTTACAGTGTCCATCATTAAGGCAGATATGATAATGGACACTGTAACGCTATCCGAAACATTGGTTAAAGAAGTAGGTAGCGCAACACGGCATAACACCCCAAAAACAACTAACGAAAATACTTTTGGCCGTGAAAATCTAAAATAAACCACTTTTAAATCTAATTGTGTAGCGATGCAAAAAAAGTGAGGTTGGTAAATTATGAGGAAGTTTGTAAATATGATAAGAAATAATACTATTTATTCCACAGTCTTTCTAATCGTTATGATGTTTTTATTATAATCCAGAAACTGTGATCTGACTTTTTCTTTTTCCAAAACACAAGCTAGTGAAAAAACCAAAACAAATTCTAAAAACAAAAACAAAAGAACCTATAACTATTCCAATATTTGGATCACCTGGACCAGTACAGTAGGAAGGGGGCTGAGTACCTACCAGCATACATAGAGCCCACAACACATTTATAAAAGCGTTTAACTAAATAGTGTAATAAAATATTGTGTTTTGGAAACAACCCGAACTTTTCTTCGCCAGATTTGGAATATACAGTTTTTCAGGCAAAAGAAAATAGCGCGCAATTGTAAAAAGAACTTGTAATTCAAAAGCAGATATTATTTTTGCCCACCAAATTGTAACATTACAATGAGAGGTGTCTGTGTACTGTCAGATTCATTTATTAACAAATCACTGAAAAGGCTACGCTACGTACGGGTCTACGCCACTCCTGCTCCGCGCAACTTTGTAGCTCTGGCTTATATGGTTAGCTCTGTATCTTCCTTACTCTATGGTTAACTTCGTCGTATTCGATCCCTCAAACGTGCGTCGATAACAGAATCAAGTACCACATTACCAATTTTATATCTGAAGGCTTTATGATTACGATTTCTGAAAGGTTAAAGAATTACATTTTTGGCATTGATGAGTTACTTACAAACAGATGGGCTTTAACTATAGATTATCCACTAATATGGCAATATACTCCACAAAGCAAATAATAGAATTTTACAAGAAACGAGAAACTATTATATACGCTTTGTATATTTAAGTAAAGCGTTCGACAGGGTTTGTCATAAATCTTATAGGACAAATTGAAAGCTAGAAATGTACCTTCCATAAATATTAATACTCTATCCTGATGGCATGGCTCTATTCCGGGCGGTGACCCGACAATTGGTCCGGCGACAGTTGGTCCGGCGACAGTTGGTCCGGCTGACAGTTCGTCCGGCCGACATTTGGTCCGGTGACAATTGGTCCGGCGACAATTGGTCCGGCGACAATTGCTCCGGCTGAAAGTTTAGAAGATGTTTTTTTCAAGTAAGTATGCAAAGAGGATATACGGCCGTACAACCAAAGTCGATATACTTATATCTGAAGCATGTCATAATATATCCGCCTCCTAAATTTTAAATAGATATTGCACATATAAGTATGTCGTATTTTGCTATTCGGCAGTATTCAATCATAATTGTAACGTTACTTGGAATGGCTTTAACCGTGTTTGGGGACTATGTCTGAATAGCCAGGTACATTTAACACATCTCCTTCCCCTCCCCACTACTTTTGGAATCATACCATACCAAAATTGGGGATGCCATAGTCTCACTGGCTCGAGACGGTTGGGAGCAGTTGGGACTCTTGTGTTATATTCAGATATGAAAGTTATATTATACGCAAGTAGGAATCTTTAGCTTTTTTGCGAAGCCGACTGCACGTATAAGTATGTCGTATTTTGTGATTGCCGCATGCTACTTTGGAGAGTCGAAATTATTAGTAAAAATATTTTTGCAGCGAATATGCACTCAAGATGCCTTTAGACATTATTATATCGACTTTAATTGTACGGCCGTATATCCTCTTCGCATACTTGCTTGAAGAAAACATCTTCTAAACTTTCGGCCGGACCAATTGTCGCCGGACCAATTGTCGCCGGACGAACTGTCGGCCGGACCAACTGTCGCCGGACCAACTGTCGCCGGACCTACTGTCGCCGGACCAACTGTCATGGAACCATTCCGGGCATTATCCCGACTCTATCCCGGGCAATCCCAGCAGCAAAACGCTGTACGTTGGGTAAGTACGTACCTACTCCCAGCCGTTATACTTGCGATCAGGATAAGGCAAAGAGGGTGTATGTTTCCAATCCAGTTCAATGAACCAGTTATCAAATCACCTGGACACCAGAGCAGGGTATCGTAATAAGAATTTATGCCTAAATTACTTAAGATATGCGAACGACATGATTCTCCTAACTCCGTCGATCAAAGGGTTGAAATATTATTAAAAATCTGTAAAGGAAACGCAAATAACTCCTCGTATAACTTAATGAGGAAAACATAAAGATGTGAACGAAAAATATTTTGTTTACATCGTTGTTGAAGATGGCGATATTGAACCGACAGAGTAGAAGTATCAGTACACTGTCTAATACGATTGCCCGAAGATTCTTCCAATGCAGCGATAATGTTTGAAAAAAACATACATAATACATTTATTTTAAAAACATGCAACATAATGATTATTTATTTTTATTTTTTGTTTTTTTATTTTATTTTTTTCTGTTCTATGTACTTGTTTAATTGCTTAAAATCGATTGTCAATAACTATGACTATATATGGGACGGTGGGATTGCACTGTCCTCCCTACATCCCGGAATAAAACATTATTACCTACTGCACTTCACTAGCTTATCAAAGTTCTCCATATTCTAATCTATGTAGGTGATATACTTCATCTTAAAACAAATCAGTATAAATGTTGTATATTCTATCACCAGAAATATATTAAACATCGAATCGGTAATAGCCGCATGCTATGGTTATGTATATTCAATAATAAAATACGGAATTATCTTTTGGGGAAACTCAGTAAACGCCAAAGATGTTTTTATCATCCAAAAAAGATGTATAAGAAAAATGACAAACTCTGCTAATCGGGATTCATGTAGACCTATATTTAAAAATTTGAAAATTCTTACAGTCACCGACATATATATAATGGAGTTATGCATGTTAGTGCGATCATCTCCAGAAAAGTTTCGACAAAAAAACTCTACACATAAACACGCTACAAGGTTTACAGAAAAATTATTAATACCAAAAGCAAACAAAACAATTTTCCAAAAAGGACCCTTTTACATGGCCATTAAAGTATACAACAACCTTCCACATGATATTAAACAAATACAAGATACACTCAGATTTAAGTCATCACTAAAAACATTCCTTCTGAACAGGTCTCATTACACATTAAGTGAATACCTCACATAGGTACAACTGTTTTTATATTTATGTTTATATAATAAATTAAAACAAATTCACTTTGTATTACACCACTTTTATATTTATATTTCATTCATTTGTGTTCAAATCCGTACAACATGTTAGGTTAACTGGAAGAAATAGGATATAGGTACCTATAAGTTATACCTTTTGTACTAAATGTAAATTTTGTACCATAAATGATTTTGATTTTGATTTTGATTTATTCTTCTAGACACAAAAAAATTTACATGATTTCTGCAATTTTTGTTAATATTGAGAGTAAGAATTCTTATCATTTTAACATATGTATTTTTTAGTTTATTATATGCTTTTGTTGTTACATTGTATTGTGTATTTTCTTTTCTCATTGTATTATTATTATCATCAAGCACACACATGCTTCTTAGCAAACCTGGGTTGCGTGGTCCCTAAAACTCAAACTTCTTTCGCTCAACGACAATTCTGGTATATCGCTCCTAAAATGTATAATGCTTTGAGTGTCGATATAAAGTCACATAATTCTAAATCTCTCTTTAAATCCCGTATCAATCATTGGATATTTGAAAAGGGAAGAGATTTCTTCAAACAACACACGAGAGCTTAATATTACAATAAAAAACAAATAATATTAATATTAATTAAAAAAATATTACAAATTTAATTAATCAATTACTTTAACTTAATATTGCATTTTAAAAAAATCAAACAAAAAATTACTTTCTCTAACACTCTTTGCAACTTCTTTCATAGAACGAATATCAAAAATGACTACAAACATGTACTCTCGTGCAGAAGATTACTTACCAAATTTTATTTCAAGAAGAATAATGCTCACCAATGTTTATTTCATCTTCTTTAAATTTTCCTTATTTCTTAGATAACTTGCAATTCTTATATTTTTATCTGTTTTTAGTTTTATTTATCCCTAAATATGTAATTTTTTTCTTTTCTCTTCTTATATTTTATTATCTGTTTATATAAAATTATATTACATGTATGACTACCACAACACGGGCAATAGCCTAGTATGGTAATCAAAAATGTCCAAAAATGTAACATTTAATCATTTATGAAATAATAAAAAAAAATAAAAAATAATATTTTCTTCATGGTTTGATACTCAACTTATAAACTATAATGTAAGCGTGTAATAAATAAATAATTTTGTATGTAAAAATCTTTACTTGGTGAAACTTTTTTCCAAATATCATCAAAAATAGTAAAAATGCTTTAAGTGCAGAAAATTTATCAAGTACGTTAAATATCAGCAATGGTACGCAGTAGTGCATATATGTTATCTTCAAACGTGTTTTATTTTTAACGTAAGAATGAATATTATAATATGCGAAAACGTTGAGTTATGTGGCATGTTTACACGATCAGATAACGAAAGACTGTGCGACGGATGTGTTTGATTTGAATTCGTATACATTGAAGTGATATTAATATATTGATAGAGGATATGGTGTAACTTACGTGCCTACCTAAGCGTTCGATGAGGAGATGCTTTGAAGTAAATGGCATAAAAAGTGAAAAGAGCCGATAATTAGCATCAGATCAGTGAAGATCCTCCTCAAGATGACTTCTCAAAGGTTCCGTGTTTTGTTCCTGTACGCATTTATTGCATTAACCGCTCAGGTAAGGTGACCATTGCATTAATTAAATGTTTTTAAAAAAAATGGAAAAAGAAGTGAAAAGTTCTTAATCTGGTTTTGTCTGTTATTTTAGGGGGCGTTTTCAGCGTGCATTCGTTGTCCATGCCAAAGTCCACCACCATCTTGTGCAGCTCCACCCCCATCACCGTGCGCAAAACCATGCCAACCACCTCCACCACCATCTTGCGCAGCTCCGCCACCACCCTGCGCATCTCCTCCACCACAACCTTGTGCTCAACCATGCCAACCACCTTCCCCACCACCCTGTGCAGCTCCACCGCCACCCTGCGCAGCTCCTCCACCACCACCTTGTGCTCAGCCATGCCAACCACCTCCACCACCACCTTGCGCAGCTCCTCCACCACCACCTTGTGTTCAGCCATGCCAACCACCTCCACCACCACCCTGCGCAGCTCTTCCACCACCACCTTGTGCTCAGCCATGCCAACCACCTCCACCACCACCCTGCGCAGCTCCTCCACCTCCACCTTGTGCTCAGCCATGCCAACCACCTCCACCACCACCCTGCGCAGCTCCTCCACCTCCACCTTGTGTTCAGCCATGCCAACCACCTCCACCACCACCCTGCGCAGCTCCTCCACCACCACCTTGTGCTCAGCCATGCCAACCACATCCACCACCACCTAGTGCAGCTCCACCACCACCCTGCGCAGCTCCTCCACCACCACCTTGTGCCCAACCATGCCAACCACCTCCACCACCACCCTGCGCAGCTCCTCCACCTCCACCTTGTGTTCAGCCATGCCAACCACCTCCACCACCACCCTGTGCAGCTCCTCCACCACCACCTTGTGCTCAGCCATGCCAACCACCTCCACCACCACCTTGCGCAGCTCCTCCACCACCACCTTGTGTTCAGCCATGCCAACCACCTCCACCACCACCCTGCGCAGCTCTTCCACCACCACCTTGTGCTCAGCCATGCCAACCACCTCCACCACCACCCTGCTCAGCTCCTCCACCTCCACCTTGTGCTCAGCCATGCCAACCACCTCCACCACCACCCTGCGCAGCTCCTCCACCTCCACCTTGTGCTCAGCCATGCCAACCACCTCCACCACCACCCTGCGCAGCTCCTCCACCTCCACCTTGTGTTCAGCCATGCCAACCACCTCCACCACCACCCTGCGCAGCTCCTCCACCACCACCTTGTGCTCAGCCATGCCAACCACATCCACCACCACCTTGTGCAGCTCCACCACCACCCTGCGCAGCTCCTCCACCACCACCTTGTGCCCAACCATGCCAACCACCTCCACCACCACCCTGCGCAGCTCCTCCACCACCACCTTGTGCTCAGCCATGCCACCCACCTCCACCACCACCTTGTGCAGCTCCACCACCACCCTGCGCAGCTCCTCCACCACCACCTTGTGCACAGCCATGCCAACCACCTCCACCACCACCTTGTGCAGCTCCACCACCACCCTGCGCAGCTCCTCCACCACCACCTTGTGCACAGCCATGCCAACCACCTCCACCACCACCTTGTGCAGCTCCACCATGCGCAGCTCCTCCATCACCACCTTGTGTTCAGCAATGCTAACCACCTCCACCACCACCCTGCGCAGCTCCTCCACCACCACCTTGTGTTCAGCCATGCCAACCACCTCCACCACCATCCTGTGCAGCTCCACCACCACCTTGCGCAGCTCCTCCACCACCACCTTGTGCTCAGCCATGCCAACCACCTTCACCACCACCTTGCGCAGCTCCTCCACCACCACCTTGTGCTCAGCCATGCCAACCACCTCCACCACCACCCTGTGCAGCTCCTCCACCACCACCTTGTGCTCAGCCATGCCAACCACCTCCACCACCATCCTGTGCAGCTCCACCACCACCTTGCGCAGCTCCACCGCCACTACCTTGTGCTCAGCCATGCCAACCACCTCCACCACCACCCTGCGCAGCTCCTCCACCACCACCTTGTGCTCAGCCATGCCAACCACCTCCACCACAGCCCTGCGCAGCTCCTCCACCACCACCTTGTGTTCAGCCATGCCAACCAACTCCATCATCACCCTGTGCAGCTCCCCAACCACAATGCCAACCGCCACAATTGCCGTGTGCTGAACCATGCCCACAACTCTGTGCTCAACCCTCTCCCCCGCCCTGCCCATGCTCGCAGTGCTAATGGAAACTATGTAGTTCACCTCTACGATTGTTTGTGTTCTTCACATCCTTATTAATAATAATTGCATTTTGAACCTTTGAATTTAATTTTTTTTTTTTAATTTAATGTACCTGTAGCTACCTGCGCTGTGAGAAGTACTTACTTAAGAATTCAAATTCAAGCAATTCAAATTCCAATTCTTTTGAACAGCAAGCTGAAACAAATTGTACGGTTTTATTATTTTTTACTGTCACACTCCATATGTTGATAACATGGTGAAAATTTTAATGGCACATAAAAAAAACTATCAACCGATGATTCTAGAGCTTTCTTTTAACTGTGTTTACGTAGCACGTTCAATTGCTACATTGGTGACACCGACGTTCACATTAGTGACCACGAAGTTTACATTTGTGAATCCGACAGTGAACACGACGCGTGCAAGTACGTCTACCGCGAGCACGTCGCGCACGAAATAAACTCTTTGGTGATACATTTCACGCATTTCGCACGGCAAATATCATCATCATCATGTCCCTCACGAGCGGTACATCCGAGGAAATGGGTAAACCCATCAATCAGCCACTACTAACACGGATGGAGCGGTTGATGCAGCCTCTCCAACAAGAGCTCGCTACTTTGAGGCGCGAAGTTTCGACACTACGCTCTGGCCAGCATAGGAGGAGCGCCACCCCGCATCGTTGGAGCAATCGTTCCCGCAGTCGGTCCAGAGGTCGTCAGCCCGAGGGAACATGCTGGTACCACTGGAAGTATGGGACGAAGGCAAGCAAGTGCACCAAACCCTGCAACTTCCAGCAGGAAAACGCGCGGGGCCCAAACTGATGGCGACCAGCACCAGCCCCAACCAAGTCAGTCGCCTTTTTGTTACCGACAGGGTAACCCGTACCCAATTTCTTATAGACACCGGCGCAGATCTCTGCGTTTTCCCACGACGACTTGTCCAGGGACGCCCCACTAAAGCGACATACGAACTGGCAGCAGCAAATGGCAGCACAATCGCTACTTATGGCAGCCTAACGCTCAACATGGATCTGGGATTGCGACGCGACTTTACTTGGAGCTTCGTCATTGCAGACGTCTCCAGGCCAATCATCGGGGCAGACTTTCTCGCCAAGTACGAGCTACTGGTGGATGTCCGAAATAAACGGCTGCTGGACCAAGTGACGAATTTGACCATCACGGGAAAACGAAGCGACAACAAGATCGCTTCCATTAAGACGGTCACAGGAACGTCCCCGTATCGTAAGCTTCTTCAACAGTTTCCTGACATCACTCGCCCTGACGGCGCCAGGAGGGAAGTTCGTCACGCAACAATGCACCATATTAACACCACGCCAGGACCTCCAACAGTCGAACGCCCACGACGCCTTGCTCCTGACAAGTTAAAACGCGCCAAGAAGGAGTTCGAGGCCATGGTCCGTCTCGGAATCGCTCGACCTTCCGAGAGCTCTTGGGCATCTCCCTTGCACATGGTACCCAAGAAGGACGACCAGTGGAGACCATGTGGCGATTATAGAAGATTGAACGCCAGAACTATTCCGGACAGATACCCCGTACGCCACATCCAAGATTTTGCACAGGCACTGAGCGGCACCAAGATCTTCTCAACGATTGATCTGGTGCGGGCATATAATCAAATCCCTGTGGCTCCCGAGGACATTCCGAAAACTATCACTACGCCATTCGGACTCTTCGAATTTCCGGTGATGTCTTTCGGCCTCCGCAACGCAGCCCAGACCTTCCAACGCTTCATGGACGAGGTTACCAGAGGCTTAGATTTCTGTTACGCCTACATAGACGACATCCTTATTGCCTCAACGTCAGAGGAAGAGCACCTAGCCCACCTCAAGATATTATTCCAGCGCCTGAAGGAATATAGTATTGTCATCAACACCGCCAAATGCCATTTCGGCCTGACTAAGGTCAAATTCCTAGGATACCTGGTGTCTGACGCTGGCACTTCACCCCTCCCAGATAAAGTGGAGGCCATCAACAACTACAGCCAACCAGCTTCCATCAAGGATCTCCGCCGTTTCCTGGGAGCAATAAATTTTTACAGAAGATTCATTCCCAACGCCGCGAGGACACAAGCTCCACTCAATGAACTCCTAAAAGGGAACCAAAAAGGCAAACAACTCGTGTCTTGGACTGCCGAAACAGTAGAAGCTTTCAGCAAGTGCAAGGAAGCTCTGGCCCAGGCAACCCTGCTCGTTCACCCGAAGTGCGACGCCCCACTCTCTATCGTCAGCGACGCGTCTGATACTACAGCCGGTGCCGCACTCCACCAATTCGTCGCAGGTCACTGGGAGCCTCTAGCATTCTTTTCGAAGAAGTTTTCGGCAGCTGAAAAGAAATATGGCGCATACGACAGAGAACTACTAGTTGGCACATCTCGCTGTGAAATACTTTCGCCACATGGTGGAAGGCAGGTCGTTCACCATATTTACAGACCATAAGCCTATCACGTTCGCCTTCCAACAAAAAGCAGACAAATGCTCACCAAGGCAATTCCGCCATCTGGACTATATCAGCCAGTTCACAACTGACATCCGACACGTCTCCGGAAAAGACAACATCGTCGCGGATGCTCTCTCCAGGGTCGAGACGATAGATACTCCTCTGGACTACGCAGCGCTGTCAGCAGACCAGATGTGCGACCCTGAACTGGAACAACACTTGCAAGGAAGTTCTAGCCTACAACTTAAAAAGATTAATATTCCGGGTACTGACGCGCATCTCTACTGTGACGTCTCAACTACCATAGCCATACCCTTCGTCACGAAGAAGTTCAGACCTGCGGCATTCAATGCGGTCCATCAGCTGGCTCACCCTGGAATTAAGGCCACGGTTAAGCTCATAACTCAACGTTATGTCTGGCCGGCCATTAAAGCTGAGACTATTAAGCTCGCACGCAATTGCCTTCAATGCCAACGAAGCAAGATTACACGGCACGTGTCAGCACCCCTGGGAGCCTTTCCCAGACCCTCCGCTAGATTCGAGCACGTCCACATCGACATAATCGTCATGCCTTCTTCAGAAGGATGCCGATACTGTCTCACGTGCGTAGACAGATTCACGAGATGGCCAGAGGCATTCCCGATCCCAGACCAAGAGGCTGAAACAGTGGCGCGTGCTTTCTACAAGGGCTGGATAACAAGATTCGGCACTCCACTCCGCATTACTACGGACCAAGGGAGACAATTTGAGTCGAGGCTGTTCAGGCAGTTGAATTTCCTGGCAGGCACGACGCAAATCCATACAACTGCATACCACCCCGCAGCAAATGGCATGGTGGAACGATTTCATCGTCAACTGAAAGCAGCGATCAAGTGCCATCAGAATAACCGTTGGACGGAAACACTTCCCACCGTACTCATGGGAATCAGAGCAGCTTGGAGAGATGACCTCGCGACAACCTCAGCCGAGCTAGTATACGGCGAGCCGCTCCGCTTACCCGGCGAATTTCTATGTACAGCACGACCTAATATTAACGACGACACCGGAAGCTTCCTCAAGGAACTACGGAAACATTTCAACGAGCTGAGACCAGTTGAAGGTACCCGCCATGGTTATGGACATCGTTTCGTCTTCAAAAATCTTCCCACAGCTTCTCACGTCTTTCTGAGGGACGACACAGTCAAGAGCCCGCTTCAACAACCCTACAGTGGCCCTCATAAAGTCGTTCGTCGGCACGAACGAACATATACCATACTGGTAAAAGGGAAGGAAATCACCGTGAGCATCGACCGCCTCAAACCAGCATACGTTGCTCAAGATCTTGAGAGTTTCACATCACACTCGCAAACCGCATCAGAGTCACCAGCCGCCACATCACAACCAACCCTTCCGTTGTTCGATGGCAGTAAGGATCGGACACACACAACCACTCGTTCTGGAAGGCGGGTTCGATTTCCCGATCACCTCGGTATCTGACTATTCCTCTTTCCACCGCAGCCATGTCTGCGTTGTCTGGGGAGGGAGTACTGTAGCTACCTGCGCTGTGAGAAGTACTTACTTAAGAATTCAAATTCAAGCAATTCAAATTCCAATTCTTTTGAACAGCAAGCTGAAACAAATTGTACGGTTTTATTATTTTTTACTGTCACACTCCATATGTTGATAACATGGTGAAAATTTTAATGGCACATAAAAAAACTATCAACCGATGATTCTAGAGCTTTCTTTTAACTGTGTTTACGTAGCACGTTCAATTGCTACATACCGAAACATTATCGTAAACGGTGCTAGATTTAAGCACCTTTTGTAGAATTAACTTTCGGTAACTAACTAATGGTTGTTAGCAACCGTTTATCTATTGTTTGGCCTAAATCATATCCAAATACATAAACCCATTGTTTCCAAAGTGTCTATAGCCTATCTTACATAATATGTCAATCGGTATCTGATGTGTAACTTAGGTAAAGCAGTGCAATTGCCTGGATTAACGTCTGCTAACCGATGCCGAAGCAGACTTCACCCATAGATGAAAAACAGACGAATAAAATACAACGAGAAATATAAGAGAGAGGGTGAAAATCGTCAAGATTTGGCTAGTATATAATTGTTCGTACCGTACAACGATAACACGACTTGCTACGTATTCCACTAACATGGCAGAACGGACATTCGGGCCCAGCGTAGCTTGACAAGAGCAGTGGCATAACTATATCATCTGAGGCCCGTGGCAAATTCATTGGATGGGGCCCTCCCCCAGTAAAAATCGTTACGTCGTAATTGAATTTTAATAAATCACTTGAGAACTTACCCAACAGTACCTAATACTAATATTGTGTGTGTTTTTGTAAATATCTAATAAATTTTATTTTCAAAAGTATAGGTATTACATATTTATAATGAAATAACAATTTAATCTTCATAAGATATTTATTAATAAAATTCTTTTCTCCGAGCTTTCTGTTCCGCAAAACTATCAATAACGTCATCAATATGGTTCACTTTTATTTTCGCTACTACCTTCTTGTAGTTGTTCTGGATCTGGATGTACGATATACACTGGTGTCGGGTGCTGCATCTAACATACTCACTTTTACTTTAAGTTACGTCCAATTCTTCACTTTTAGAGCACTGTTCACTTGCTTTTCATCAAAAAATTCATAATTCTTAAAGTACTGACTAATTTTAGGTAACTTTTTATTTTCTCTTCAGACTCACTCTTCCTCTTTCGTTTTTCGCTTCCACTTAGATATTTTTTTCCCACTAGACATGTTTATATTTAACTTTCACAACTTTACTTTGCCTCTAAGTGACTCTATGACATAAGGCAGTGGTCCCCAACTTTTGGGATAATTTAACAACGGCCCGCTAAGGGTGGAGGGGGAGCTAAATTAATATTGTAATGTGGATTCTAATGTAATGTGAATTATTATTTAAGGTAATAGCATTTATTGTAGGTACCTATACCTTTTGTCATCCGACCGCTCTCTTCCCAGAGCAAGAAGATCTCCTTCGCAGGATAGTGGAGAAAAGGATTTTGAGGTCATGCATATAAAAACGCTGGTTTTACTAGTGAAAATTAATGTTAAGTTTATTGCATTTTGCAAGAGAAAAAAGGAACCAAGGAAAAGTAAACAATACATAAATACCTTGAGCAACTATTAACTGTGGTAGAAAGAGAGAGTCAGCTAATTACGTTTAATTATTAATTCCGCACACGTCCCGTCGCCGTGATAGTCGTGACACTCTTGCAAACGACGACAGCCAACCCCTAGACTCCGTCCAGCACGTCATGGGGCCACCAGTTTCAAAGAAATCCATAGCTGATCTACACCCATCAAGCGGCGTGTAAAAATCCCACCGGCCAAGGAACAGCAACGTCGGCGTACTCTTCAAGAGTCGCAAAGCTGCATCATTTAAAGGGATTCCACCCAACAATCAGGCACACGGCGGATCTACACCCATCAAGCGGCGTGTAAAAATCCCACCGGCCAAGGAACAGCCAAGTAATCAATACATCTCCGTTGATTACCGTTTAAATTTTCTTCCGCATGCGGATACAGCAATCTCCCGGCATCCGGCGAGGAATTCAACAAAAAAATAAGGCTTCTATGCCATTTAAGTCGTCCCACACTCACAGAACGAAAAATAAATAACTTTCTAGGCTACATTGCACTAGAATCTTTTACAACCAAAACTCCTCCTCAAAAAATCTCCTCTCGCCTCCAAAAAATTACGTGATGTCTGCCGCCATCTTTCCTCGAATCACGTTTCCGGTGTCGTTGCAGTTTCGCCAACCAACAAAGTTAAAAAAAAAGAAAAAATAAATAAAGCATAGACAATAAACGGTACCTATTTTGAGCAGTACCTGCTCATGAAATAGATATGTTACATTTCCCCGCAACCCCCGAAAATTTTACGCCGCGAAGTGAAGTAAAATTATTAGGACACCGCCCAACAAGACTCTCTCTTTCCACAACTGTTAAAAGAAAAAATAATACATCACAGTATCAGAAAAACAATAACATAAGATATACCAAAGTAGCAAATTAAAAACAAACACCCATTCACAGAATGGCATACAAAAGAAAACCTTGAAAATGAGGTAATACCTCCACTTTTACAAGCTCGCTTGTAAGATTACCAACACGATACTCACATGCAGTGGCGGCTCGTGACTTTTGGGTGTGCTAGGGGGTTATTACTAAAAAAAATGGCATTATGGATGTTATCGTAGACGAAAAAAAATTTTTTTTTTTTTTCAAAAATCGGTTTTTGTATGAAGATTTTTCAGGAAATCCGTGCGGCGCACGGCCAAACTGAAACTTCCTGAAATTTTTCATACAAAAAACAAAATTTAAAAAAAAAAAAAAAAAAATTTTTTCGGCTACAACAACATCATTAATGCCATTTTTTGTAATATCAGCACTCTAGCACACACAAAAGTCACGAGCCGCCACTGCAGTCACATGACGAGATACAATCTCTCAAGAAAACACTAGTGAGTATGGAGAACTTAAGCTCCCACTTTCCTTTATAGAAAAAAGCAACACTTAGTTATTATTAACATATAATTAACTCTCTCTTTCTCTATCCTTATATTCTAAACCAAAATGATATATGGAAAAAGTAACGTCATACAAATTATACTCAATGCGTCTTAAATTATCAACTAAAACTAATCCAAGGTATAAACAAATATACAGAATCAACTCGTTCAATTTGAAATTGATGTTTAGGAGGTCAGATCAAGTATAATACAATTATTACTTGTCTATCGTATAACAAGTTTTATAAAAAAAACTGTCAATTACAAAGTGGTCAGAGTAGGGTTTATATGTAAAGACATACCTATCTGTCAAAAAAAATCAGATCAAGTATAATACAATTATTACTTGTCCATCGTATAGCAAGTTTTATAAAAAACTGTCAATTACAAAGTGGTCAGAGTAGGGTTTACATATTTCAATTACCTATCCATCAAAATTATAAAAAAAATCATAAGGAACACAGAAGCAAAACAGGATCTAGAATGTTAGGCTTAGAGCTTAGGGATTACAATTAAACAAAACACCTAGCTATTATAAAAGTGAACCTCAAAAAGTACTCTTGATTTTATACAAAAATACAAGATGTAACTATGATAAACCATCCTCAGAGGACGTTGCTTGTGCAAGAAAAGACTGAAGATAAACTCAGGTGGCATTTCTTCAAAAAATAACACTTAATACATCAAGTAAGTGAAAAGTCATAAATTTCTTGAACAAACAATGATATTTTGGTGATCGAATATACTTATTAGATAATCGACACTAGGTAAGGGGTGATCGAACAATATCCAAATGAACGACACTAGTAGACAAAATTAACAGTACAACACTGGTTTAAGCAGTAAGAGACCTATATATGTAAATGCTTAATGTTAACTTAGAACTAAAAGACAAAATACACTTTCCTGTATTAGAGGTAAGGTGATAAACTTCAAATATGAGTTACTTTAATGGGTAGGTATGCCAGAGCAGTACCACCTTTGTTTGTGACAAGAAAAAAAAATTTCTTAACAAATATTCTTAACAAACTTAACTAACTGACTTTAAGGAAAGTTATACCAGACTTAATCTATTTAACATAGCTATGGTATATTTAAGAAAAACTTTACTTAATCACTAATTGTTGAAATTTTAACAATCTGTACATAAGAAAGTCGCTCAAATCTCTCATAAACAGAAGTTTTGAATCATTCTTTCCAAGTGCTTGGAAAGTCATTATTCGGGAGAAAATTCCAACGAACTTGAGAAGAAGGATTCAGACTTAAACGCTAAAACAGTACAACATAACCTATTGTTTTACGAACCCATCAGTGTGTAAGTATAATTGTAGCCTATAAGGAAGGCGAAACGACTCATTTCATACAACAAATTATTTAGAGTTTAAATAATAAAAAAAATCTCGTCAAAGACTAAGTCAATTACAAAATATGACTTAGACAAAATATTGGGCGCCACTGATCACACGGATCAGAGGAAACGACATTCATTATAAACGACGTCTCCTATAGAAAAAATTCCGAAGAATTTAAAGAAAAAAATAAAAAAATATGGTAGCAAGATTGAAGAAAATTTTTTTTTTTGTGAAAATTCTAGTCCCAACCTCTTGAGGTTACCAAGCCCCAAAAGCAAGTGAATAGAAAAATACTGACGAAACAAATGGAACAGCATGCAGGGTTGGTAGCCCCGCATACTATCACGTTGGTTTCATCTATACATAAAGAGTAAGAAATATTTAATCAATGCGAACAATATCTTTTACATGAAAATTTCCAACAATTTTACCGTTCATATCAGCTAGAGTATAGACCAAATTAGAGACTTTACCTTTAATAACATTGCGAACGAATCTAGGGGCCAATTTGTGAGAGAAATAATTCGGTCCACTGGATTGAACGAAATTCTTCCTCCAAACGACATCGCCTACTTCATAATTAACCGTCTTACGGCGTAAATTGTAGTGTTGGGCATTTTTCTTAAAAGCTTGTAACAAAGCATTTGAAACTTGTTCATAAATTGGAACTAAGTCTTCCAACTTCTTAGCAAATTCGTCCCTAGATTGCTGCAACGTAGTGTCTACGACACCAGAAGATAAGTTATTTTTATGAAAGTTTCCGTCAATAATTTGTTCCCTACCATGCATGAGGAAGAAGGGGGTGAAGCCGGTTGCAAAATTAACCGTGTTATTGAGAGCTGATTGAATTTGAGGCAGAAATCTGGACCAATTACGCTGGTCAGATTCGGTTAAAATAGACAAAGCAGTTCCAATGGTTTGGTTATAGCGTTCGACCACGTTATTTTGGGGAGTATAAAAAGCATTATAAAAAGGCGGAGGTACGTTATACTCTGCTAACAATTGTTTAAAGTCTTTTGAAATAAATTGTTTCCCGTTGTCACAGACGCACGTTTGCGGTACCCCGTGTACAAGGAATATGTATTGTTCAATGTTTTTAACAATGCTTTTAGTAGTTGCATTTCTAAGCGGAAAAATCCAGGTATATTTAGAAAATACATCAACGACTGTTAGAATATACATAAATCCTGCATAGCTACGCGGAAGAGGACCGACAAGGTCAATAGACAGCATTTGCATAGGTCTTGTGACTATTTTCGGGTTCGTAGAAATGCCTGCCGGCGCAGCAGTGTTAATTTTATGTGCCTTACACGTTTTACATCTATTGACAAAATTTTTGACGTCATTATACATCCCTGGCCAAAAATAATGAAGTTGAACCTTCTTATATGTTCTAAAAACTCCTGGATGACAAGAGATAACCGACTCATGTTCTTTAGATAGAACAGCGTTACGGTCCTCAAAAGGAACAACAAGCTTCCAAGCTGTGTCCTCCTGCAGAGCGAAACGAGATTTAGTGTGACGGAATAATTTATTTTCCTTAATTTGAAAATTATTAAAACGTTGTGGATTTGATTTACAATTAGAAAATAAGGTATTATACCAAGTATCTGTACTCGTGGGAGCGGAATCAACGGCCGAAATTAAAGAAACGTCTTTACGTGAAAGAACGTCCGGAACCGTATTTAATTTACCTTTCCTATGTATAACATCAAAAGAGTACTGTGACAGCCGAGTAGACCAGCGAGCAAGCCGACCTGTTGGATTAGATAATGAGACTAACCACTGTAGACTAGAATGGTCCGTTACCACAGTGAAGTGAGCACCTTCTATGTAGGGCCTAAAATGGTTGACTGAATCTAACACCGCTAGGAGTTCGGGCTCCGTCACGCCGTAGTTTTGTTCATGCACATTAAGACACCTAGAGAAATAAGATACAGGGTGCTCCTCTCCTTCAAAAATTTGTGTAAGTACACCTCCGATCCCAACGTTGCTCGCGTCACAGTGAATCGTGAAAGGAAGCGAAAAATCCGGACAATTAATAACAGGGGCAGAAGTCAACGCCTTCTTTAATTTCTTAAAAGACAACTCCGCTTCAGGAGACCAAGAGAAATTACTAATTCCCTTCCTTGAACCAGTGAGTTTTGTTAAGGGAGCAGCAATGGTTGAAAAATCCTTTATAAAACGCCTATAATACCCGCACAGGCCAATGAAAGCTTTTACCTGTTTAGAATTCTTTGGAATGGGGTAAGTACGAATGCATTCCAACTTAACTGGGTCTGTGCGAAGTCCTTTTGCATCCACAACGTAACCGAGATACTTCAATTCATCCTTGCAAAACTCGCACTTTTTCAAATTGACAGTTAAGCCTGCTTCTTTCAGACGCAAGAAAACCCTATTTAATTGCTCTAAATGTGAATCGATATCTTCTGAAATTATAATTAGGTCATCCAAATAGCAAAAAACGTTTTCGTCGAACTCTGGACCAAAAAGTGCATCAACCAGACGCTGAAGTTCACTAGGAGCGTTTTTTAACCCAAACGGCATCCTAACGAATTCAAACAAGCCATGTCCAGGTACTACAAAAGCCGTTTTGCAGCAAGAATCCTTATGTAAAGGGATTTGCCAGAAACTTTTCGATAAGTCAATAGAAGATATGAAGCGTGCACCACGTAGCTTGTCTAAAATACGCGAAATATACGGCAAGGGGTAGGAATCTCTTGTCGTGACGCTGTTAAGCTTCCTGGAGTCTAAGCAGAACCTTGCAGAACCATCCTTTTTAGGCACAATCAAAACCGGGTTCGACCAAGCCGAACGCGAACGTCGAACAACACCTAAGTCAAGCATTTCTTTAAGTTGAGCTTCAAGTTGTTTTTGACGTGTTTGAGACAACGGGTAATATCGTTGCTTAATGGGATCTCCCGTCGTATTAATTTTGTGCTGAACTAAATGAGTACGACCCAATCCACATTTTTCAAAAGAAATTGACTTAAATTTATCTATTACCTTATTAAGCCTACGATTGTCTTGGGGGGACAGTAAGGAAGCTGACGTGATCTTGCGAATTTCACCTATAGTATTCTCAACATCACGTCCACTGTTGGCCTCTGGAAACAATTGAGGAGCGATGTCACATTCAAAAACACTCAAGCACGAGACTCCTGGTTAGACAAAATCAAAACATATATGAAATCGACTAATAGCAACTCGAACAAGCTTAACACAGCAGATCTAGGATACTCGCAGGAAAAAAAATCGAATCTACATTTCGGAACACTTAACTCCAAAATGCAAATTTCTACTGGCCCAGACAAAAAAATTTGCTAGAGATCATCACTTCAAATATACATGGGTGAAATCAGGTCGTATTTTACTCAGGCAGACCGATGACTCGAATATAATAACAATTCGCAATGACATAGATATCGTACGAGTAAAACGCCAAATAATATGACTAACGACACAAAGTATGCCTAATCATAACTCTAATGTTCAGCTAATCCATTATAGTACAATGAAAATTAAAAATCTCATTATCATATTTTCTCATCACCCACTCTACCACTTTAATGCACATTATAGTAAAATGGATATAATTTGTATCACTTATAATTCTGCAGGTTTAATTATTATGATATGTTATAATGAGATATCAAATTTTTCCTCTATATATGAGAATCCACACCTAATAAATATGCCTGTATTATGTTTCCCTACTATAAAACCGCACTTACTCTCAAATATTGATATACTATATCTTATTATCCACCCAAATCATATCTTAATTAATAATATTATTCCTATCTTGCCTATCATAAACTCCATTACTATAATAAGTATGCTACGTATTTGTAACTTTTTAAATCCAACGTATCCTGAATTATTTTTTCCTAGCTTTGCCAACACTGTAAACTTCCTAAATTATACCATTTTCATTATATACAAATTCGCAAAAACAGCATATAATAATCACAATAATTACATATTTTCAAAATATTTCATAAGGAAAAGATTTTTCCATTACAACAATCCTAACCTAAACTTCACTTTTGAAATTACAAAATATAAACTATTTATTATTGCTATTGACTCTCAGTATCAGAAAATGATCACTTATATCAATATGAATGTGATTGAACTCTGGAATTGTATCATAACTATGAACATATATTGTAAAAATTTATCTTTAGAACTACCACTTTTAAAAACCTATGGTACCACTTATTCAAATAATTTCTATCATCTTAACATCCTCATTCATAAATACAAAATTAGTATAATTATAACCATAGAAACTAACCTTTTAAATTACTTGCATATATACAAGTTCTACGTTACTAGTATATATACAAGTCTACACATGTATTACTATATTTGCAAATGTGAAGTGTATTTCCAGCCGAATGTCAATATTATTATTATATTTATTACTACCTCAAAATGAATGACTTTATAATAAACGCAATCGATGAATCATATAAAATAGACGAAAGAATTTTTGACACGGTAAATAAAACAAACGATTTTATAGATGTAAAACCTACAGCTAGCTTAATAATAATACACATGAACGTGAGAAGTTTGGAAAAAAATTTTGAAGAATTTCTAATAACTATTAGACAATTAAACAGACTTGATTGTATAATATTATCAGAGACGCATTCATCGAGTGAAATTAATTATAACATACCGGGTTACTCGTACTACGCCACAAAATATAAAATTAACAGAAATAGCGGCATTGCCGTATTTGTATCTAATATTTATGCTGTCACAAGTGTAGATGAAATAATGGTGAATAATGTTAATTTATTAAATTTGGAGATAAATTTCATGAATAGATCATTTAATATCATTGCTATTTATCGGACACACTCTTCTGCTCTAACCTCATACATAGAAGAATTAAAAAACATATTACAACATCATAAAAACAAAAGAACAATAATCATTGGAGATATTAACGTGAATATTGCTAATGATTACTACTCTAACGATAAAGATAACTATCTAAACATGTTAGCAGAATTAAATTACATTTCATGTATAAATTCATATACTAGAAACATTTTTGGACAACGACCATCTTGTATCGATCATATATTCACCAATACCAAAGACATACAAAATATATCATCTGCTGTAATAAAAACAACTGTAACGGATCATTATGCATGTATATTTAAATACGACTACAAACATCAAAACCTCTCATTACCAACCACAACTCCGGTAAATAATATTGATAAATACAAACATAGTATTAACATAAATTCTCTCACCAAAATACTAAGTAACGAAAAAGAATGGCTGGAAATATATCAATGTAACGATGTAGAAGAATGCTGCAAAATATTTGATAAAAAACTGAGTGTACACATAAATGCTTGTAGGAATATCACATCTCAAAAACCATCCTCAAAATTTAAGCCAATCAAACCATGGATAACCCAAGGATTAATCATCTCAATTAGACACAAAGAAACACTCTATAGACAATATACAAAACAACCGGAAAACATAACATTACAAAAACATTTCAAAGCTTATAAAAAAAAACTTACATATCTTATAAAAAACATAAAGGATGACTACTACAAACAAAAACTTGAATTAGCTGAAAATGACAGTAAAAAGACTTGGTCCATCATAAATGAAATTATAGAAAAAAAACAATTCAAAAATAAAACAGTCAACACAATAAGACACAATGATTCAAAAATTTGCTGTAAAGATAAACCCTTAGAAGCCGCAAATGTATTTAACAACTTCTTTGCTAATGTAGGAAAAAACCTTGCTAGCAAAATCCAACAAGACCTGACCCCAAATCACCCAAACACTACAGTAAATAATGAGTATTCATTTGAACTATTTCAATCAACAACAAAAGAAGAAATCGAACAAATCATTACAAGTATGAAAGGTGGTTCTGCCCCAGGTTTTGATGGGATCACAATACAAACACTGAAAAGTATAAAATCACAAGTATCAAAACCATTAACTCATATAATCAATACAAGTTTTCAAACCGGAATATTTCCGTCCATGTACAAACAATCCGTAATTATACCAATATTTAAGACCGGCAATCCGGAAGAACCAACCAATTACCGTCCTATTTCTTTACTATCTAACATTGCAAAAATATTTGAAAAAATTGCCAAAAAAAGAATAACTCATTTCATTAAGGTCAATAACATAATTCACGAAAACCAGTTTGGATTCATGGAAAACAAAAGCACAAAAGACGCCATTGCTAAATTATCTAGTACTATACAAGACGCTTTAGACAAATCATTAAAATGTGTTGGTATTTTTGTAGATCTCCAAAAAGCTTTCGACAGTATATCACATGTCAAATTAATACAAAAATTAAAGGTTGTGGGTTTTAACGACAGAGCACTAAATTGGCTAAAAAGTTATCTTCACAAAAGAACACAAACTGTAAAAATCAATCACACATCAAGTCTACCACTCACAAGTGATTTTGGGATACCGCAAGGTACTGTTTTGGGACCATTACTTTTTATCATGTACGTAAACGATATTTTTAAACAAAACCTCAGTGGAACCGTTATATCTTACGCGGACGACACGATTATCATAATTAAGGGTAGTGACTGGAAAATTGTAAATGAAAATGCAAATAATGACATCCAAATCCTAAAAACCTGGTTCGACACAAACCTTCTTACAATCAATGCAAAAAAAACAGTTTATATTCCATTCTCAATAAATAAAGCCAAAACTTATCCCAATATTAATATAATTATACACAACAAAAAATGTAACAAAGATGTCTGTAATAATTCATGTACCATATTAAACCATGCAACCGAAATAAAGTACCTCGGTGTAATTGTAGACCAACATATGAAATGGAACAGACACATATGTGAACTGGTTAAGCGTATTAGGAAATGTATCTATATATTCATTAGATTAAGAAATATTCTCAAATTAAACAACCTAAAAAAAGTCTATTACGCACTAGTCCAATCACTAATTCAATATGGAATCATCGGATGGGGAGGTGCATATGAAAAAATTGCAAGTCCTGTAAAAGTGGTACAAAAACTTATTATTAAAGTAATATTAAAAAAACAACCAACATTCCCTTCAGCATCATTGTTCAAAATTTTCCAAGTACCAAAAATTGAAGACCTCTATAAAAAAGACTCAATACTTCAAATATTCAAAGAAAATGTAACTAAAAAATTTAAACTCAACTCATCATTAAGGCATAAATTTAACATCCAAATCCCTCTGTTTTCAACACAACAAATGCACAATAATTATATTTACAAAGGCATAAAACATTTTAATAGTCTTCCCGAAGAAATTAAACAAATTACAGATTTCGTATCATTCAAGAAAAAAGTAAAATTAATCTTTAAAAAAAAAACAACAACCATAACATCACCAATCAAAATGTTATAACTTCAATTCATGTCAAATCAAAATTAACATCACAACATAGTTTATATTTATTGTATACACTGAGCAAAATGTATGTTATAAAAATGAAATAATGGTAGTTTATATATTAAATTTATATATAGTTTATATTTACTGTATACTGTAAGTAGAATGTATGTCATAAAAATGAAATAGTGTAAAATAACTCCTATGCCAAGCTCAAGAGCTAGTACTCTTCATTGGCGTAGAAATTCATTAAACCATGTGAAACCATGTTCTTTTCATTCAATAAAAAAAAAAAAAATAAAAAAAAAATAAAAATTAAAAAATTAAAAAAAAAAAAAAAAAAAAAAAAAAAATGTCAAATTGTTTCCAAAAGTCGACTCCCAAAACAATCACAGGTGAAAGAGACGGAATAATAAAAAAGGTAATATATTTCTTAATATTATTATAAGTAACTAGTACTCGCATAGTACCAATTACATCCTGACGTACCCCATCAGCGGTGGTAACGTAAGATTCCAATTTATCTAAACTAAAGCCTAGACTAATAAAGAAGTTATAAAGAGAACCGCCAAAACAACTGACCGTCGCACCACTGTCCAAGAGACCCGAAAAGACAAGATTTTGAATAGAAATATTCGCATGGGGTCTGATGTCTTGTCCAGAACTAGCCATCGGCATGCATGCGTCCATGTCACGCCTGAAGAACCGGTTACTGGAGCTATCAACTACGGGTGATGATCTCCTGGCATCCTTGCTAGCAGGACGCAGAGGATCACACTCTAGTTTTTTGGATTTGTGCGAGCGGGGTCATCTCGGCGTTTGTCAGAATTCTTCTGAGAATCAAACTTCCATTTTCTACAAAAAGGTTTTGTATGACCTTGCGCCTTACAATAAAAACAATTTAAAGTTTTTCTACTATTCGAAGAAGAAGAATGTGTAGGAGAAGAGGATGTTGCTTGAGGAGAAGTAAAATGCGGTAAGGGTTTATCTACGGAGTGCTTTTCAAATCTCCTACACACATTTACCAAAGAAGATAATTCCTTTTCTGCAAAATATGCGATGGCCAATGCGTATTTAGGTAACAGACTATCAGAAACTAGGTCTACCAACTGTTCCTCCGTAAGTTGAACGTCTAATCTGAGATTAGCTAATTTAATTTCATCAACGTAATCCACAACACTTTGGTTAAATTTCTGTTTCATCGCGAATAAAGCTTTTAGGGCCTCTGTTTGATTAATACAACGGTCAAAACGTGCAATGAGGAGATTTCTCAACTCAGGCCAAGATAATGAATCTTTATAAATAGTCCTATACCAAGAGAGAGCTTTCCCCTCCAAAAGATCTGCAAAGGACGTCACAACCGATGACAGTTCTATATGACGGCATCTAGATAATTCCTCCACACGTTGTATAAAATCCCTAACATCAGAAGAACCAGAAAATTTAATACCCCAAGAATGTACGGACGTATTTGTATTTATCGATTGATAATAATTATTGACTATGTTTGTAGTCTGACTCGCATTATCACTATTGCCTTCATTTTGTTGTGGAGAATCACTACTTGATTGTTTTAAACTTTTATTATATATACGAGCCTGTTCCCGCATAGCTGATAACGTAGGCTCTGGAGTGATATTTAATTCAGATAACATCTGTATCATCTCCTCCTTAGTTGCACCGTTAATATTAGTAATCGCCATTTTGTTTTGTTTTTTAATTTTAAATTTGAGAAAAAATAATTAAAATTATTAAATTTAAAAAAAAATAATGTACTTTTAAATTGTCAAAAACAATATATTATCACGCATTTATCTGTGTGGCAACACATAAACTAAGCAGAAACGTCAAACAAGTATAAATGCGTATAAGAAAACATGTACCTAACCTAAAAAACTACACACACTGATGCGTTCTATAAAAGATACATCGTAAAATACAGATAACTTACAAATTATCAATACCATCCTAATTGATATATGCATGAACTGAAAATCCCATCCGAGCACCAGTTATTAAACTTAAAAAACTCATAGATTGGGCCGCCAAATGTAATGTGGATTCTAATGTAATGTGAATTATTATTTAAGGTAGTAGCATTTATTGTAGGTACCTATACCTTTTGTCATCCGACCGCTCTCTTCCCAGAGCAAGAAGATCTCCTTCGCAGGATAGTGGAGAAAAGGATTTTGAGGTCATGCATATAAAAACGCTGGTTTTACTAGTGAAAATTAATGTTAAGTTTATTGCATTTTGCAAGAGAAAAAAGGAACCAAGGAAAAGTAAACAATACATAAATACCTTGAGCAACTATTAACTGTGGTAGAAAGAGAGAGTCAGCTAATTACGTTTAATTATTAATTCCGCACACGTCCCGTCGCCGTGATAGTCGTGACACTCTTGCAAACGACGACAGCCAACCCCTAGACTCCGTCCAGCACGTCATGGGGCCACCAGTTTCAAGGAAATCCATAGCTGATCTACACCCATCAAGCGGCGTGTAAAAATCCCACCGGCCAAGGAACAGCAACGTCGGCGTACTCTTCAAGAGTCGCAAAGCTGCATCATTTAAAGGGATTCCACCCAACAATCAGGCACACGGCGGATCTACACCCATCAAGCGGCGTGTAAAAATCCCACCGGCCAAGGAACAGCCAAGTAATCAATACATCTCCGTTGATTACCGTTTAAATTTTCTTCCGCATGCGGATACAGCAATCTCCCGGCATCCGGCGAGGAATTCAACAAAAAAATAAGGCTTCTATGCCATTTAAGTCGTCCCACACTCACAGAACGAAAAATAAATAACTTTCTAGGCTACATTGCACTAGAATCTTTTACAACCAAAACTCCTCCTCAAAAAATCTCCTCTCGCCTCCAAAAAATTACGTGATGTCTGCCGCCATCTTTCCTCGAATCACGTTTCCGGTGTCGTTGCAGTTTCGCCAACCAACAAAGTTAAAAAAAAAGAAAAAATAAATAAAGCATAGACAATAAACGGTACCTATTTTGAGCAGTACCTGCTCATGAAATAGATATGTTACAATATGTAAATTTTTCATTAACAGTTTGTCGTATGTACTCGTAGTTACATAATTATTAAATATTTATTTTTTCTGTAGAGGGGGGGGGGGGGGCGAATATGTTTATTTAGGAAACATACGGTTGTAAATATACATTCATTTTACAACTGTGAATATAACATAAACCAGTGAAGTTCCATTTATGATTTTTTAAGTAAATTATAAGGTTAATTTAATTTCAAACGTTTCAAGACTGCAGTGGAAAATATCGATATCTTTAGGGCGTTGTAAGATTTGCAGATACGTCGGAGCAAAGAATTTTGTGCATATTTCGATTTGAAATGTCTGGTGAGTGAATAAAACGATGCGAAAGGTGTTTCAAAAATTTTCTTTAAATATTTTCAATACAGTTAATATAAGTTTGGTGTTGTGGATTCCAAATGACAGATGCAAATTCGAGGTGAGATCTTACACACGCCAAATATTGTAGTTCATGTGTAAAAGGTTTATTGAACGGTTTTGTGATGCGTAGGATAAAACCCATTTGTTTGTAGGCTTTTTCTAAGATGTATTCAATGTGATCTCTGAATAGTAATTTAGAGTCAAGTAATATTTCAAGATCTCTAATTTTATCCACTCGGTCAAGAGAAACGTTGTTCAGAAGGTAAATATGGACGATTGGGTGACTTTTACGTAAAAATGTTATCGCATTACATTTATTTATATTAAGAAATAGTTGATTTTCTATACAATATTTATTAATTTTATTAATAGCTTCTTGTAATTTATTGCAATCATCTTCTGAGCTTATGCATTTGTATTTTTCATAACGTCAGCTAAAGAAGAAAATCAGAGTTACAGATGACATGTTTGATGTCATTTAGATAAAAAGTAAAGAGCAGGGGCCCTAAATGGGGCCTAAAAAATTATTTATATTTTACATTGATTTGATATTACACTTTATTATGTCGCCTAAAATGTATAACTAGTACGTCGCCGTCGCCTTAAAATAAATCAAACAATAAGCGTCACCACCATGTTGATAAACTCTACTCTAGAAATTTATAATTGCACTCATCAAGACTCCACAAGCTTAAAGAATAATTACACACAGAACAAGCAAATGATTGTCCTTTGCAATTTTGCAACTTTTGGTGTGCACCTCGAATTTAAAGCTTTTCTCGAAACTGGTTTTAATTTGTCACTGGAGTGAATCGTTTAATTAGGACTCCACCCAGACTCGTTTAAAGTAAGACTACACTCAGAACATGAAAACTGCAACTATTCATGTTCTCAAATGGAACATTTAAATGTCCACGAGTCATTTCATAGTGGTTTCACCTTTTGTATGTTCCGATTGCAATTATTTATGTGCTAGAAAGGAGACTTAAAAAACCCACAAATTGACTCACAGTGGAGAAAAACCATTTTCATGTTCCGACTGCAATTATTCACGTTCTCAAAAGAAACATTTAAAACTCCACGAGCCATCTCACAGTCGAGAAAAACCTTTTCATGTTCCGACTGCAACTATTCATGTTCTTAAAAGGAACAATTAAAAGTCCACAAGCCGTCTCACAATGGAGAAAAACCTTTTTCATGTTCTGACTGCAACTATGTTGTCGAAAGTGACAATTTAAAATCCACATGCTCACTCACAGCTGAGAAAAACCTTTTTTTATGTTCGGGAAGCAACTATTCATGTTCTCAAAAGAACATTTAAAAGTCTACAGCCGTCTCACAGTGGAGAAAAACCTTTTTCATGTTCGGACTGCAACTATTCATGTTCTCGAAAGCGACAATTTAAAATCCACATGCTGACTCACAGTGGAGAAAAACCTTTTTGATGTTCCGAAATTTTACAAAAAATTAGAAAAAAATACAAATAAAGTCTGAACAGAAATTTGGAAAATTGTATGATTACGTGCGATATTAACGTGCTCCCGGAATGAGTGCAAACCAGAGGCTGATGAATTGGCATGGAAATCTCGGCTCACAAGTGAGTGGCGTGAAGATGGGACTTCTCCTTGCGTTATGCGAAATGTCAGGTTCTAACGCAAAGACCATGATTAGTAAGAATCCAAAATATCAGTCGGCTTTTCCACAGGATCTAAGTTATGACCGAAAACAAATGTGTTGTTACGGAGCGCCGGTAAAACAATAAAATTTTTTTAATTATTCTTTGGAAGACATTTTATGAAACGACCGACCCCTAGTGTTAAAACGATGATTTTTTTGTTAATTCTTCTTTTGGCAGATTTTTTCATTGATTCTGCACAGACCATGATTCTTAGTAAGAATCCAAAATTTCTGTCGACTTGTTTCCATAGGGTCTAAGTTATGAACGACCGCAAGTGTTGTTACAAAGCTTCCATAAACCAGTGAATTTTTAAAAATTATTCTTCTGAAACACTTTTTATTGATTCGTGTACAGGCTATGATTCTTAGTAAGAATCCAAAATTTCAGTCGGTTCGGTGCCGTAGGACCGAAGTTATGACCTAATCCAAGTGTGACAAAGGGCCAACGAAACGGTAAAGAATTTAAAAAATCTTCTTTTGGAAGATGAATTGATTGATTTGTGTAAAAAAAAATGTCATTCCATTTGGTGCCATAGGGCCTAAGTTATGACACAACTCAAGTGTTAGAAGTCGCCCATAAAAGATGAAAATTTTGTTTGAAGAATTGTAAATTTTTTTCTTTTGTAATTTTTTTAATGGATCCATGTACATGTTTCCTATAAGGAATTCAAAATTTCAGTCCGTTCGGTACCACAGGGATGAATTTATGACGGACCTCGAGAGTTAAAACGACCGACCCCAAGTGCTGAAACAAAAGACACCAAGAGTTAAAAAGACGATTTTTTTAAATTCTTCGAATGGCAGATTTTTGTATTGATTCGTATCTAGACTATGGTTCTTAGTAAGAATCCAATATGTCAGTCAGTTCGGTGCCATAGGGCCGAAGATATGACCGAACCCAAGTATTTAAACGACCGACCTCAAGTTATGAAACGACCGACCCCTAGAGTTAAAACGATGATATTTTTTAAATTCTTCCTTTGGCATATTTTAAGCTTGATTCGTGCACAGACCATGATTCTTAATAAGAATACAAAATTTCAGTCGGTTTTTCCATTGGTTCTAAGTTATGATTGACAACAAGTGTTGTTACAAAGCACCGGTAAAACAAGAATTTTTTAAAAATTATTCTTTTGGAAGACTTTTGATTGATTCGTGCATAGACAATGATTCTTAGTAAGAATCCAAAATTTCAGTCGGTTCAGTGCCATAGGTGTTAAAACGACCAACCCCAAGTAACGAAACGACCGACCCAGAGAGTTAAAACGATGTATTATTTTTAAATTCTTCCTTGGGCAGAATTTTTTGATTCGTGTCTAGACCATGGTTCTACATAAGTAAGAATCCAGTATGTCAGTCGGTTCGGTGACAGTGGGCCGAAGGTATGACCGACCCCAAGTGTTAAAACGACCGACCCCAGGTTATGGAAACGACCGACCCGGAGTGTTAAAACAATGATTTTTTTTGATTATCGTTTTAACACTTGGGTTCGGTCGTTTAAGAACTTGGGGTCGGACGTTTGAACTCTTGGGGTCGGTCAAAACTTTTGCCTTATGGTCCTATTGTTCCGAACCGTGTGAAATTTTGGATTCTTACTAATAATCATGGTGTGTACAAAAATCAATAAAAATATCTACAAAGAATTTTTTTTTTAAATCATCGTTTTAACACTTGGGTTCGGTCGTTTAAGCAGTGGGGGTCGGACGTTTGAACTCTTGGGGACGTTCGTAACTTTGGCCCTATGGTTTCGAACCGTCTGAAATACTAGAATCTTACTAAAAATCATGGCCTGGACCCGAATCAATTAAAAAATCTGCAAAAGTAGAACCGTATGAAAGTCGGTCATAACTTTAGCTATATGGTTCCGGACCGTATGAAATTTTAAATTCTTACTAAGAATCATGGCCTGGACACGTATCAATAAAAAAATAGTCAAAAAGTTGAATTTTTGCAAAATATCATCGTTTTAAAGGCGCTTTGTAACAATAATTGTGGTCATTCATAACTTTGGCCCTATGGTTCCGAACCGAGTGAAATTTTGGATTCTTAATAAAATCAACAAAAAAATCTACAAAGAATTTTTTTTTTAAAATCGGATCGGTCGTTTAAGCACTTGGGGGCGGAAGTTTGAACCCTTGGGGTCGGTCATAACTTTAGCCTTATGGCTCCGAACCGTCTGAAATTTTGGATTCTTACTAAGAGTCGTGGCCTGGACAGGTATCAATAAAAAAATCCGCTTAAAATATAACTGTTGCAAAAATTCATCGATTTACGGGCGCTTTGTAACAATAATTATGGTCATTCATAACTTTAACCCTATGGTTCCGAACCGTTTGAAATATTGAATTCTTACTAAGAATCATGGCCTGGACCCGTATCAATAAAAAAATCGGCGAAAAGTAGAATTTTGGCAAAAATTCATCGTTTTACGGGCGCTTTCTAACAATAATTGTGGTCGTTCATAACTTTGGCCCTATGGTTTCGAACCGTGTTAAAGTTTGGATTCTTACTAAAATCATGGTGTGTACACGATTCAATCAAAAAAATCAACAAAGATTTTTTTTTAAATCATCGTTTTAACACTTGGGTTCGGTCGTTTAAGCACTTGGGGTCGGACGTTTGAACTCTTGGGGTCGTTCGTAACTTTGGCCCTATGGTTTCGAACCGTCTGAAATACTAGAATCTTACTAAAAATCATGGCCTTTTTTTTTTTTTTGTTTTACATTAACTCCACACAGGAGGCCCTGAGGAAAATAATTTCCCTCAGGGCCTATGTCATCTGGGATGCTGTGTGGAGGGTCTTTTTGAGGAGAGGAAGGAATGAACATTGGTCTTGAAGAGACCCATGTTGTAGGAAGGAGGAAACACAGAGGCCGGCAAATCATTCCACAGCCGAGCTGTTGAACACAAGAACGAGTCGAAGAAACGTCCCGTTCTCATGTGACAAATGTCAACCGTGTACAAATGTTGGGCACGCGTTTGGCGTGTTTCCCGACTATGCACCGGTGCCGAAGGGATCAATGATGCTAGTTCCTCGGAGCATCTTCCATTGTAATACCGGTAGAACAAGGATAGCATTCCCACCCGACGCCTGTGCTCTAAAGATTGCAATCCGTCTGTTAAGATGGGAGAATCTATCAAACGGACCGCCCGTTTCTGCACAGAGTCGAGGGTATTTTTCAGGTATTTTGGAGCTCCAGACCAGAGATGGCTGCCAAATTCAACCGTGGGGCGTACTTGTGATTTGTACAAGATTAGCAGTTGTGTACTATAAAAGTATCTGCGGGCCCTGTACAGTACGCCCAGTTTTTGGGAGGCTAGCTTTACTCTGGCTTCAATGGAGCCCCCATACCTGAGCTGGTCACTTAGGGTTACACCAAGCATATCAATGGAGGGCCTGTTCGGAAGATTGCTTCCGTTGAAAGAGACTAGATTTTCATTTCGATCCCTTTTGGACGTAATCAGACAAGATTGGGTCTTTGAAACATTAAATTCAACGAGATTATTTTTACCCCAAGAGAAAACACTTTCGAGGTAGCCGTCCATTCTTTGCTTCAAAGCCCTACGAGCTGTTGGAGTTTGTGAGCCCTTTGGGGGCTTGTCAAACAAAAAGCTATCATGAACTGTACTGTCATCCGCATAACAGTGAATTGGTGCACATGACAAAAGGTCGTTGATGTGCAACAAAAACAAAGTTGGAGACAGAACCGATCCCTGCGGGACGCCAGCATTTATCGAGTGTGAGGAAGAGGTGAAACCATCGACTACCGTCTGAATCGACCTCCCCCTCAAGAAGTCGGCAATCCACGTACACAAGGATGCGGGAAGTCCGTAAGAAAGCAGTTTGTTGACAAGTCCTCGGTGCCAAACCCGGTCAAAGGCCTTGGAGATGTCCAGTGCAACCGTTTGGGTCTCACCGAAACGTTCCAGGCATCGCCCCCAAACATGCGTCACATACGCGAGAAGATCACCGCACGAGCGGTTCCGCCGGAATTCGTATTGACGGTCGTTGATAATTTTGTTCTTCTCGAGGTATGTGAGCAGTTTGTCGTTGATCACACGTTCCATCACCTTAGACAGAACTGATGTGATCGCTATGGGGCGGTAGTTGGCCGGGTTGGAGCGGTCACCCTTCTTTGGAATAGGATGGATAACCGCTTTTTTCCAACCAGAGGGCACAGAGCCAGTCTTCAGGGACAGTTTAAAAAGCTTCGTCAAAATTGGAGCTAATTCTGCAGCGCACCTCTGCAATACCAGGGCAGGTATTCCGTCGGGCCCACTAGCTTTATTAACATCAAGCCCTCGTAAAACATGGAGTACTTCCCGATGCCGGATCCTCAGTTTTTCATATGAAAACCGCAGTGAGGAACCGACGTCGGGACAGCACCTTGGTCATCGAGGGTTGAGTTATCCGCAAACATTTTACCTAGTAAGTTAGCCTTTTCGGTGGCGGTGTTTGCTAGTGAGCCGTCAGGTCTGGTAAGAGGTGGCAGACTGGATTTGCAGAAATTGCGACCTATTGAGCCCGCAAGTGACCAGAATTGCCTGCTGCCATGCGGGCATGCAGTCAGCTTTCTGCTGATCTGCTGGTCGTGCTCGAATTTTGACCTATTTATGATTCTCTTGGTTTCCTTTGCCATTTTGTTGTAAGCTGTTTTGTCTTCGGATGTTCTAGATGTGTTGTAGGCTCGGTAAGCCGCGTTTTTTCGTCGCACTGCTTCAGCGCATTGTCGACTGAACCACGGCTTTGAGCCCACACCAGTTTCCTTAACAGTAGATTTGATGAAGCCATCCATCGCGGATGTGATGACTTCACCAATTTCCTGGGCACATCTTGAGGGATCCGAAGTCCGAAAACAGACAGCTGACCACGGAAAAGCATTGAAATGTGCCCGCAGACCGAACCAATCTGCTGACCTATAGTGCCACACTTTTCTCTTCAGCCTCTCGTTTGGTGGTCTGAAGTTTACAGGGATTGATGTCGTCACCAGGCAGTGGTCGGACGATCCTAAAGGCGCTGTGACTTCAATCCTGTAACCGTGTGGCACAGTAGTTAAAAAGTTAGTTAGTTGGCCTGGACCCGAATCAATAAAAAAATCTGCAAAAGTAGAACCGTATGAAAGTTTGGATTCTTACTAAAATCATGGTGTGTACACGATTCAATCAAAAAATCAACAAAGATTTTTTTTTAAATTATCGTTTTAACACTTGGGTTCGGTCGTTTAAGCACTTGGGGTCGGACGTTTGAACTGTTGGGGTCGGTCATAACTTTAGCCTTATGGCTCCGAACCGTCTGAAATTTTGGATTCTTACTAAGAATCATGGTCTGTACCCGAATCAATCAAAAAATCTTCAAAGAAAATTTAAAAAAAAATCACTGTTTTAAAACTTGGGTTCGGTCGTTTAAGCACTTGGGTTCGGACGTTTGAACTCTTGGGGTCGGTTATAACTTTAGCCCTATGGTTCCGAACAGTGTCAAAATTTGGATTCTTACTAAGAATCATGGCCTCGACACGTACCAATAAAAAAATCGGCCAAAAGTGGAATTTTTGCAAAAATTACGGGCGCTTTGTAACAATAATTGTGGTCGTTCATATCTTTGGCCCTATGGTTCCGAACGATGTGAAAGTTTGGATACTTAATATATTGAACTCTTGGGGTCGGTCATAACTTTAGCCCTATGGTTCCGAACTGTGTAAAATTTTGGATTCTTACTAAGAATCGTGGCCTGGTCTCGTATCAATAAATAAATCGGCCAAAAGTAGAATTTTTTCAAAAATTCATCGTTTTACGGGCGCTTTGTAACAATAATTGTGGTCGTTCATAACTATCGCCCTTTTGTTCCGAACCGTGTGAAATTTTGGATACTTACTAATTATCATGGTGTGTACACAAATCAATAAAAAAATCAACAAAGATTTTTTTGAAATTAATAAATTACTTGGTTTTTACCACTTTTATTGTTTATAAAACCGACATATTTTATAAAACAGAACAGTTCTGTCATAACCCTGAAGAAGTCAGCTTTGCTGACGAAACATGTCGGTTTTATAAACAATAAAAGTGGTAAAAACCAAGTAATTTATTAATTTCAATCATAATTGTGCCACAAAATAAGTTTGCTGTGTTAGAAGAAAAGATTTTTTTTTTTAAATCATCGTTTTAACACTTGGGTTCGGTCGTTTAAGCACTTGGGGTCGGACGTTTGAACTCTTGGGGTCGGTCATAACTTTAGCCCTTAGGTTACGAACAGTGTGAAATTTTGGATTCTTACTAAGAATCATGGCCTGGACACGTGCCAATAAAAAAATCGGCTAAAAGTGGAAATTTTGCGAAAATTAATCGTTTTACGGGCGCTTTGTAACGATAATTGTGGTCGTTTGTAACTTTGGCCCTATGGTTCCGAAACGTGTGAAAGTTTGGATTCTTACTAAAAATCATGGTGTGTACACGATTCAATCAAAAAATCAACAAAGATTTTTTTTTAAATCATCCATTTAACACTTGGGTTCCGTCGTTTAAGCACTTGGGGTCGGACGTTTGAACTCTTGGGGTTGGTCAAACTTTAGCCTTATGGCTCCGAACCGTCTGAAATTTTGGATTCTTACTAAGAATCATGGCCTGGACCCGTATCAATAAAATAATCGGCCAAAAGTCAAATTTTTGCAAACATTCATCGTTATACGGGTGCTTTGTAACAATAATTGCGGTCGTTCATAACTTTGGCCCTGTGCTTCCGAACCGTGTGAAATTTTGGATTCTTACTAATAATCATGGTGTGCACACGAATCAATCAAAAAATCTACAAATAATTTATTTTTTTACATCGTTTTAACACTTGGGGTCGGTCGTTTAAGCACTTGGGGTCGGACGTTTGAACTCTTGGGGTCGGTCATAACTTTATCCCTTTGGTTACGAACAGTGTGAAATTTTGGATTCTTACTAAGAATCATGGCCTGGACACGTGCCAATAAAAAAATCGGCTAAAAGTGGAAATTTTGCGAAAATTAATCGTTTTACGGGCGCTTTGTAACGATAATTGTGGTCGTTTGTAACTTTGGCCCTATGGTTCCGAACCGTGTGAAAGTTTGGATTCTTACTAAAAATCATGGTGTGTACACCATTCAATAAAAAAATCAACAAAGATTTTTTTTTAAATCATCGTTTGAACACTTGGGTTCCGTCGTTTAAGCACTTGGGGTCGGACGTTTGAACTCTTGGGGTCGGTCAAACTTTAGCCTTATGGCTCCGAACCGTCTGAATTTTTGGATTCTTACAAAGAATCGTGGCCTGGACTCGTATCAATATAAAAATCATCAAGGAAAATTTAAAAAAAAATCACAGTTTTAACACTTGGGTTCGGTCGTTTGAAGTCTTGGGGTCGGTCATAACTTTAGCCCTATGGTTCCGAACCGTGTGAAATTTTGGATTCTTACTAAGAATCATGGCCTGGACCCGTATCAATAAAAAAATAGGCAAAAAGTAGAATTTTTGCAAAATATCATCGTTTTACGGGCGCTTTGTAACGTTCGTTCATAACTTTGGTCCTATTGTTCCGAACCGTGTGAAATTTTGGATTCTTACTAATAATCATGGTGTGTACAAAAATCAATAAAAATATCTACAAAGAATTTTTTTTTTAAATCATCGTTTTAAAACTTGGGTTCGGTCGTTTAAGCAGTGGGGGTCGGACGTTTGAACTCTTGGGGTCGGTCATAACTTTAGCTATATGGTTCCGGACCGTATGAAATTTTATATTCTTACTAAGAATCATGGCCTGGACCCGTATCAATAAAAAAATAGTCAAAAAGTTGAATTTTTGCAAAATATCATCGTTTTAAAGGCGCTTTGTAACAATAATTGTGGTCGTTCATAACTTTGGCCCTATGGTTTCGAACCGTGTTAAAGTTTGGATTCTTACTAAAATCATGGTGTGTACACGATTCAATCAAAAAAATCAACAAAGATTTTTTTAAATCATCGTTTTAACACTTGGGTTCGGTCGTTTAAGCACTTGGGGTCGGACGTTTGAACTCTTGGGGTCGTTCGTAACTTTGGCCCTATGGTTTCGAACCGTCTGAAATACTAGAATCTTACTAAAAATCATGACCTGGACCCGAATCAATAAAAAAATCTGCATAAGTAGAACCGTATGAAAGTTTGGATTCTTACTAAAATCATGGTGTGTACACGATTCAATCAAAAAATCAACAAAGATTTTTTTTTGAAATCATCGTTTTAACACTTGGGTTCGGTAGTTTAAGCACTTGGGGTCGGACGTTTGAACTCCATGGGTCGGTTATAACTTTAGCCTTATCCACTCGAACGATCGCGCGTCAAAAAACTTTTTTCTCCGATTGCTCGCGGTTTTTTGGCGACGATTTTGAATATTTTCCGCCAACATTAAAAAAATCATACCTCCGAATTTTAATATGGGGACAAAAAAACTGATTGTAGTGCTATACAGCCAATGAATTCACCTATATTTTTCTAATTATCCTATATTTTTAGAATTGATAGGTAAATTGTTAAAAAATCTTAAACTTTATAAATGCGCGAAATTTGTGTTTTTGTGATTTGAAATTGCCGCCAGTCGCAGTTTTAAATATCTTTATTGAATATTTTCTACGTTTTTGTGTTCTCTATGGCCTGTTTGATAACCACAGATGCAAGAATATAATAGAAAAATATTTTTTTGTATGTTATGATCTCTTCAAAAGTTTTGTCAGAAAATGATTTTGTAAAATTTGAGTGCGTGACGTGTCAAAATTGAAATCACTGTATTATACTATTTATTAAATTTACCGCAAAAAGTAGTATTACATTAGGAAGATACATTAACTGCCTACAATTATTAATAAGAATAATCGCCATGTTTGCTTTATTTTATTCATTTGATGAATTATACAGAGAGCCTTTTTCACAATGTCAAAATCATGGTATTACTTTTTAAATAATTGTAAATTATAACTGGAGATTTGTAACCATGTTTTTATATAACGTGCAAAACAAGGAAATAAGGCTTAAAATGAAATATATATCATAAATATACACATTGCCAATATTTCAGGGGGATATTTTGCAAGTTGATAAAATCCACCAATATTTGACGAAAAATCAATTCTGACAGCTACCTTAAGGTCAAGCTACATAGGGTAAATCAGAATATGTAAAATGATGATGCTGATAAAATTGTATATATATATCAAACCTGTTGTATTAGCGTCGATCGGCAAATAAAATCTTAGTGATATTTTTTTATCTAAAGGTTGGAATGAAAAATAGTGGAGAGGAAAATAATTGAGGAAACAAATAATTGATTTATAAATTTATTTCCGCCCTAATGGGCTTTTACATTCTTTCAATTAAAATTACACTTATTAATTACATTACAATGGTAGAGCAGCATATTTATTTAAACATTGTTTACACACTTCGTCATAATAAAAATTTATTCAATTGGTTTTTCTCAGTAAATCAATACATAGTTTCATTTTGCCTCGCTCTAGAGTGATACTCTCAGTATCGCTCTGGTGAGAGACTACCATTCAGATTTAAACATTGCTTGAAATGGCTTAGTTTTGTTAAGTGACTAGATCTAAAAAAGCCTCTACAGAAAAAATAACAAAATATATAACTAAGACATAAAAATAAAACAAGTTTGATTTGATATTTTCATGGCCAAAAGTATTAACATGATTTGTTTTTGGGGTGTTATGCCGTGTCGCGCTACCTCATTCTATAACTAACAAACGCTGTCCAAAACGTAGGCTAAAGGAGGTACAGCGAGACGGCATAACACCTCAAAAACAAATCATGTTGATAAAACAAGTTATTTAATGTGTACAATAGCAGGAAAGAATGAGAAAACCTATGCATTTTTTAATATGTATATTTTAATGATCAGAATTGAAATATACATATTAAATGTCCACCAAACCTTATCAGATAGAACTCGTACCTTTGGGTGCTTTGTCGTTATAACATTTTTATGAGATGTAAAAAGAAATGACTTGGTCCTGTCATCCAGGCGCAGGCTATAGTTATTGATGTCCAAAGAAAGTTCATTAAATTTATAAATTATAATTTCACAACTAAAAACAAGAAAAGAAAAAGAAAATAAAAAACCCTCAGTTATTCAATATGGAGAGTGGGGTGGTATGATATGGGACCATACAATCATTGCATAATCCCACATCACACACGTCACATTTTTTTGTAGTTCGTTTGGTAGTTTTGTTTATGGAACACCACACACAATTCAACGTTCGCCCGCTATGGACCGAGAAGTGGTTGCCTTCCAGGACAGTACGCAGAATCTTTCCTTCAACTATTTGGCCAATGGTTCTCACAGTCGGAGGCGGGTTAATTTCCCTGTGACAGAACAGCTGAAGGAGATCCCTCGCAACCTCACTCCTAAAGTTTCGATACAAAATGCGTTTATTTTCCTTGCGGAGCTTTGAACTGTACAATATATACGCATTCTGCACCGAAACACTTAGTAGTCTCCTGAAAAGCTTCTTGTACCAGACCAGGTTTCGCTGTCGTTCAATGGGGTAGCCTGACAAAAGCTGATCCTTTCTGTCAACTCCCCCCATTACCTTGTTATAGTCTAGTACAATTTGGGGTTTGTATTTCCAAACCCCAAACTTTTCAACTGCCCCGACTTCTGCTTTATGGTAGGTGGACAACATACTTACCAAGCTTTTGTCCAACCAAACCATAACATTGAGGTCCCCGCAGTTCGAGTATAGGAGCTCACCTTCCCTCAGTTTTGATCGGAGATTGCACTTAAATACACTGGGCACAAATTCTCGGTTCAACCGCAATGTGCCCATGCAATCCATCCCATTTCTTTTGAGGCATCGCGCCAATAATGGACTATTGTAAAAATTGTCCATTATTAGCGTATACCCTTTATTAAACAGAGGGCTGGCCAAATCGTATACTATCTTTGCAGTGGCCCCAACTGGGCAGATATTGTGAGCACCAGAAAAGTTGGCCCGTGTCATGTCTTCCGTTATGTCGTCTTCCGTCATGTCTTCCTGGTCTGGATTTGTCGATTCAGTCTGACTGGAAATGGTCTTCCCCGTATAAATTTGGAATTTCCAAAGATAGCCAGACTTGGACTCACAAAGCTCGTAAGACTTTATACCCGAGCCTGCCGCTTTAGATTTGATCATCTGGACGAATCCCAAACGGCCTTTATAGCGGAGTAAGGATTCATCTAGAGAGATGTCTTGCTCGGGCAGGTATAAACTCTCAAACCTATGAGAGAGGTGGTCCAAGACGGGCTGAATCTTTTGTAACCTTCGCACAGATAACGATACATCAGAAGAAAGAGTTTCATTGTTGGTGAAGTGAAGGAATTTTTTTATTAGAAGAAAACGATTATAACTCATGGCTTTGCTGAAATAAGGCATGGCGGTGACGTCAATTGAAAAGAAGAAGTCTTTTTCAACGGGAAGGGGAGAAATACCTTGATGCATTAAAAGTGCCAAGAATACGTACATTTCCTCTTTATTCGTGGGAGCCCATCTATTGATACGCGCATAGCGCTTGAATTGGGTTAGCGCAATGTGTTGTTCTGCATACCTGTTAGTCTCTCTTACGATCTGTTCAACGAAATCGGCGTCGAAGATTTTAAGAAAGGCATCCACAGGTTTGCCCATTTTGTCGGTGTTGAAAGTTGGTCCCGGCGTACCTGTGAATATCTCCTTTATCCCATTGAAACGTGAGATTTCGCTGGACCAATCGAAAGAGTAACTATCAGATGGCAGAATCGAACGCATTGCCTCTATTTCTACCTGGTCTTGTCTTAGGTCTGCGGCCATATCGGGCTTACGTGCATTGTTCATACGATGATAAGGTTTTGGTGGCATGCATAGGTTATCCTCGTCAACGTCGCTCCCTTCGTCCAGATCCATTTCTAAAACAACAGAAAACACAAATTAACTTAACATTTCTATATTACGAGTACTTACTCCCTTTGGTACAACGCTTTAAGATAATGAACTCTTGGCTCGATCAAGTTAATCAAATATTTGAGGTGCGCAATGTCAGAATAACACAAGGGCAGGTATAAATGAGTTTGAATGAAGAAAAGAGTGTGAGTGCCAAGACCAAATTGTATGGCGGTCCATCCTCTGCCTACCCATGTAGCGAAATGGCGTTGTTAGTTAGTTAGTTAGTTTTATAACTTACGGTCTTCAAATGCCGACTGATCATGGTGAAGAGATGCAGCATCAAATTCACCCGCTCTGTCCATGCCTGGTTCTGAAATGTATATAACACAAATTGATTTAATGTGTCTTTATTTCAATTACGGAACGCCTCTGATATGACGTTTTAAAACAATAATCTCACTGTTTCCAAACACAGACACTTCCTGGCAGAACGGCACGTCCACCCACAGCTCTCTATGGTAGCCATGCTCCAGAGAGTGATCGCCCCACTGGCGTTCCCCATTCCACGATTTTCAAGCAATGTTCAATTCTGAATAGTGGGCTCTCACCAGAGCGATACTGAGAGTATCGCTCTAGAGCGAGGCACAATAAAACTATGTATTGATTAACTTAAATTAGCTTAATGTAGAGAAATGGCGTGAAGGTTAGTTAGTTAGTTTTATAACTTACGGTTTTCAAGTGCCCACTCATCATAATAGAGAGCTGCAGCAACGTCACCCGTCCCCGTTCCGTCCATGCCTGGCTCTGAAATGTACAAAACATAAATAGATTTAATATGCCTATATTTCAATTACGGAACGCCTCTGGTATGATGTATTAAAAAAAAACTCACCGTTTCCAAACTCAGACACTTCCTGGCAGAACGGCACGTCCACCCACAGCTCTCTATGGTAGCTATGCTCCAGAGAGAGATCGCCCCTCAGTTCCCCATCCCGCGATGTCCCAGGTAACGGCTCTGGAGAAGCCGCCCGCGTTGGCATAGCGGGAGCCGTTGCTTGGGTCATTGTGATAGATGGAACGTTGCACAACCACGGTGGGGGAATAGGCGATGGCAGCGTTGAAGGTGTCCCCTGTGAAAAGGGACACGCTACTCTCTCCGGAGATGGAATTCTGAAAACATATACATAAATCATATGAATCGTTGTCATTCACTCGTGAAACAGTAAATAAAAACAATAAGAATTGGAGTAGCGCTGATTTTACTGCATGTGCATAATGCACAGAGCGCTGATCCATCCAACTCTCACGGTGGCAGAAAGCTCTCGGGGAAAAACAATAATATTGTGTAATGCATCTAGAGACGATAACTTACTTTCGTTTAGCTTTTCTTGCAGGCGCGGTGGGGAGCAGGATCCGCGCCGCCTGCTTCTTAAATTTGCGGCTTTCTAGTTCCGCTTGGAAAGAAGCAGACAGGGCCCTAACGTCCTTTAGGGCCCTGGCGCGATCCTCCCGCACCATAACCAGATCAGGGTCACTGTTAAAATAAATTAAAATATATATGATGAGCTCAACACATAGCCACAGCAAAAAAACCTTCTTAAAACACATTAAAAAATACTAACACTCCAGACCGAGCTGCCAGTGCCGCTCCACGTCCAGCTCCCACAGCCCCCCTCCCTCTGCCTCTGCCTCTGCCTCTTCCTCGTCCTCGTCCTCGTCCTCTTCCGCTCGGCATTGGTACACTTAAACACATATTTCATGTAGATTTTATATTTTGAATCAAATCATAGATTTTTATATATCTTATCATATAAAATTTTAAAAATATATATTTATACCTGGATTGCGAGACTTCTCGATTATTGGCTCTGTGGAAATTTAAAATAAGTAAATAAATTATTTAATTACAAAACGAAACGAAATAATCCCATATTAATTGTGTGATGGTAACTTTACATGAAATTTCATCTAATAAATTTACGATCTTTTTGACATTTCTACTGAGTTATAAAATTACAAATATCTGGAGAAAAAATGACCACACCTAAATAAAATTTATAATTATCTCTTGGTAATGAATCATTCTAATAGAAAAACACTATTTCAAATGCACAAGTGGAGTAATAACGAATTGAATTGCAAATTAAAAACTTAAAAAACCTAACCCCACCAGAAATAATAGTTTTGTATCGAAAATATGATAAAAAAACTCTGATTTTTTATTCAAATGAGTTGAAAACACATTAATAATTGAATCACGAATACACTATTATATATTATGGCGTTAAAATGCAAAAACTCAATCACTTACGGCATTTTAAAATACGTGTAAATATATCCAATTTCTCAAACAGTTTTGCCTCGGAGGTAAAATAAACTGTCACTTTAAACGGCGAAATATTCCTTCCAGAAACACTATAGAAGCATCGATGTTGCCATAGATGAAAGACAATTTTACCAGCTTTTCAACGGAATAAATATTGGCCAGGAACTGTTAATAATTAAATAATTTTTAATTGTTTACGAGTGGTACGTCATAAACGTCGAATTATTCGACGTGGGCAATCCTAGAAGAAAACAAAACGTCGAATTATTCGACATAGTCGCTCCAGTGGTTATGGCTCCGAACCGTCTGAAATTTTGGATTTTTACTAAGGAATCATGGCCTGGACACGTGCCAATAAAAAAATCAGCTAAAAGTGGAATTTTTGCAAAAATTCATCGTTTTACGGGCGCTTTGTAACGATAATTGTGGTCGTTCGTAACTTTGGTCCTATGGTTCCGAACCGTGTGAAAGTATAAATTCTTACTAAAAATCATGATGTGTACACGATTCAATCAAAAGATCTAAAGATTTTTTTTTAAATCATCGTTTTAACACATGGGTTCGGTCGTTTAAGCACTTGGGGTCGGACGTTTGAACTCTTGGGGTCGGTCATAACTTTAGCCTTATGGCTCAGAACCGTCTGAAATTTTGGATTCTTACTAAGAATCATGGTTTGTACCCGAATCAATCAAAAAATCTTCAAAGAAAATTTGAAAAAAACATCACAGTTTTAACACTTGGGTTCGGTCGTTTAAACACTTGGGGTCAGACGTTTGAACTCTTGGGGTCGGTCATAACTTTAGCCCAATGCATCCGAACTGTGTGAAATTTTGGATTCTTACTAAGAATTGTGGCCTGGTCTCGTATCAATAAATAAACCGGCCAAAAGAAGAATTTTTGCAAATATTCATCGTTTTACGGGCGCTTTGAAACAATAATTGTGGTCGTTCATAACTATCGCTCTTATGTTCCGAACCGTGTAAATTTTTGGATTCTTACTATTATTCATGGTGTGTACACAAATCAATAAAAAAATATACAAAGATTTTTTTTTTAAATCATCGTTTTAACATTTGGGTTCAGTCGTTTAAGCCTTGGGGTCGGACGTTTGAACTCTTGGGGTCGGTCGTAACTTTGGTTCTATGGTTCCTAACCGTGTGAAAGTTTGGATTCTTACTAAAAATCATGGTGTGTACACGATTTAATCAAAAATCAACAGATTTTTTTTTTAAATTATCGTTTTAACACTTGGGTTCGGTCGTTTAAGCACTTGGGGTCGGACGTTTGAACTGTTGGGGTCGGTCATAACTTTAGCTTTATGGCTCCGAACCGTCTGAAATTTTGGATTCTTACTAAGAATCATGGTCTGTACCCGAATCAATCAAAAAATCTTCAAAGAAAATTTAAAAAAAAATCACTGTTTTAAAACTTGGGTTCGGTCGTTTAAGCACTTGGGTTCGGACGTTTGAACTCTTGGGGTCGGTTATAACTTTAGCCTTTTGGTTCCAAACAGTGTCAAAATTTGGATTCTTACTAAGAATCATGGCCTCGACACGTACCAATAAAAAAATCGGCCAAAAGTAGAATTTTTGCAAAAATTCGTCGTTTTACGGGCGCTTTGTAACAATAATTCTGGTCGTTCATATCTTTGGCCCTATGGTTCCGAACCATGTGAAAGTTTGGATACTTAATAAAAATCATGGTGTGTACACAGTTCAATCAAAACATCAACTAAGATTTTTTTTTATAAATCATAGTTTTAACACTTGGGTTCGGTCGTTTAAGCACTTAAGGATCGGACGTTTGAACTCTTGGGGTCGGACATAACTTTAGCCTTATGGCTCCGAACCGTCTGAAATTTTGGATTCTTACTAAGGAATCATGGCCTGGACACGTGCCAATTAAAAAATCAGCTAAAAGTGGAATTTTTGCAAAAATTCATCGTTTTACGGGCGCTTTGTAACGATAATTGTGGTCGTTCGTAACTTTGGTCCTATGGTTCCGAACCGTGTGAAAGTATAAATTCTTACTAAAAATCATGGTGTGTACACGATTCAATCAAAAAATCAACAAAGATTTTTATTTTTAAATCATCGTTTTAACACTTGGGTTCAGTCGATTAAGCACTTGGGGTCGGAGGTTTGAACTCTTGGGGTCGGTCATAACTTTAGCCTTATGGATCCGAACCGTCTGAAATTTTGGATTCTTACTAAGAATCATGGTCTGTACCCGAATCAATCAAAAAATCTTCAAAGAAAATTTAAACAAAAATCACTGTTTTAAAACTTGGGTTCGGTCGTTTAAGCACTTGTGTTCGGACGTTTGAACTCTTGGGGTCGGTTATAAGTTTAGCCCTATGGTTCCGAACAGTGTCAAAATTTGGATTCTTACTAAGAATCATGGCCTCGACACGTACCAATAAAAAATTCCGCTAAAAGTGGAATTTTTGCAAAAATTCATCGTTTTACGGGCGTTTTGTAACGATAATTGAGGTCGTTCATAACTTTGGCTCTATGGTTCCTAACCGTGTGAAAGTTTGGATTCTTACAATCATGGTGTGTAAACGATTCAATCAAAAAATCTAAAGATTTTTTTTAAATCATCGTTTAAACACTTGGGTTCGGTCGTTTAAGCACTTGGAGTCGGACGTTTGAACTCTTGGGGTCGGTCATAACTTTAGCCTTATGGCTCCGAACCGTCTGAAATTTTGGATTCTTACTAAGAATCATGGTTTGTACCCGAATCAATCAAAAAATCTTCAAAGAAAATTTGAAAAAACATCAAAGTTTTAACACTTGGGTTCGGTCGATTAAACACTTGGGGTCGGACGTTTGAACTCTTGGGGTCGTTCATAACTTTGGCCCTATGGTTTCGAACCGTGTTAAAGTTTGGATTCTTACTAAAATCATGGTGTGTACACGATTCAATCAAAAAAATCAACAAAGATTTTTTTTAAATCATCGTTTTAACACTTGGGTTCGGTCGTTTAAGCACTTGGGGTCGGACGTTTGAACTCTTGGGGTCGTTCGTAACTTTGGCCCTATGGTTTCGAACCGTCTGAAATACTAGAATCTTACTAAAAATCATGACCTGGACCCGAATCAATAAAAAAATCTGCATAAGTAGAACCGTATGAAAGTTTGGATTCTTACTAAAATCATGGTGTGTACACGATTCAATCAAAAAATCAACAAAGATTTTTTTTTGAAATCATCGGTTTAACACTTGGGTTCGGTAGTTTAAGCACTTGGGGTCGGACAATTGAACTCCATGGGTCGGTTATAACTTTAGCCTTATGGCTCCGAACCGTCTGAAATTTTGGATTCTTACTAAGGAATCATGGCCTGGACACGTGCCAATAAAAAAATCAGCTAAAAGTGGAATTTTTGCAAAAATTCATCGTTTTACGGGCGCTTTGTAACGATAATTGTGGTCTTTCGTAACTTTGGTCCTATGGTTCCGAACCGTGTGAAAGTATAAATTCTTACTAAAAATCATGATGTGTACACGATTCAATCAAAAAATCTAAAGATTTTTTTTTAAATCATCGTTTTAACACTTGGGTTCGGTCGTTTAAGCACTTGGGGTCGGACGTTTGAACTCTTGGGGTCGGTCATAACTTTAGCCTTATGGCTCCGAACCGTCTGAAATTTTGGATTCTTACTAAGAATCATGGTTTGTACCCGAATCAATCAAAAAATCTTCAAAGAAAATTTGAAAAAACATCTCAGTTTTAACACTTGGGTTCGGTCGTTTAAACACTTGGGGTCAGACGTTTGAACTCTTGGGGTCGGTCATAACTTTAGCGCAATGCATCCGAACTGTGTGAAATTTTGGATTCTTACTTAGAATTTTTACTGGTCTCGTATCAATAAATAAACATGCCAAAAGAAGAATTTTTGCAAATATTCATCGTTTTACGGGCGCTTTGAAACAATAATTGTGGTCGTTCATAACTATCGCTCTTATGTTCCAAACCGTGTAAATTTTTGGATTCTTACTATTATTCATGGTGTGTACACAAATCAATAAAAAATTCTACAAAGATTTTTTTTTTAAATCATCGTTTTAACATTTGGGTTCAGTCGTTTAAGCCTTGGGGTCGGACGTTTGAACTCTTGGGGTCGGTCGTAACTTTGGTTCTATGGTTCCTAACCGTGTGAAAGTTTGGATTCTTACTAAAAATCATGGTGTGTACACGATTTAATCAAAAATCAACAAAGAATTTTTTTTTAAATTATCGTTTTAACACTTGGGTTCGGTCGTTTAAGCACTTGGGGTCGGACGTTTGAACTGTTGGGGTCGGTCATAACTTTAGCCTTATGGCTCCGAACCGTCTGAAATATTGGATTCTTACTAAGAATCATGGTCTGTACCCGAATCAATCAAACAATCTTCAAAGAAAATTTAAACAAAAATCACTGTTTTAAAACTTGGGTTCGGTCGTTTAAGCACTTGTGTTCGGACGTTTGAACTCTTGGGGTCGGTTATAAGTTTTGCCCTTTGGTTCCGAACAGTGTCAAAATTTGGATTCTTACTAAGAATCATGGCCTCGACACGTAGAAATAAAAAATTCCGCTAAAAGTGGAATTTTTGCAAAAATTCATCGTTTTACGGGCGTTTTGTAACGATAATTGAGGTCGTTCATAACTTTGGCTCTATGGTTCCTAACCGTGTGAAAGTTTGGATTCTTACAATCATGGTGTGTAAACGATTCAATCAAAAAATCTAAAGATTTTTTTTTAAATCATCGTTTTAACACTTGGGTTCGGTCGTTTAAGCACTTGGGGTCGGACGTTTGAACTCTTGGGGTCGGTCATAACTTTAGCCTTATGGCTCCGAACCGTCTGAAATTTTGGATTCTTACTAAGAATCATGGTTTGTACCCGAATCAATCAAAAAATCTTCAAAGAAAATTTGAAAAAACATCACAGTTTTAACACTTGGGTTCGGTCGTTTAAACACTTGGGGTCAGACGTTTGAACTCTTGGGGTCGGTCATAACTTTAGCCCAATGCATCCGAGCTGTGTGAAATTTTGGATTCTTACTAAGAATTGTGGCCTGGTCTCGTATCAATAAATAAACCGGCCAAAAGAAGAATTTTTGCAAATATTCATCGTTTTACGGGCGCTTTGAAACAATAATTGTGGTCGTTCATAACTATCGCTCTTATGTTCCGAACCGTGTGAAAGTTTGGATTCTTACTAAAAATCATGGTGTGTACACGATTTAATCAAAAATCAACAAATTTTTTTTTTTTAAATTATCGTTTTAACACTTGGGTTCGGTCGTTTAAGCACTTGGGGTCGGACGTTTGAACTGTTGGGGTCGGTCATAACTTTAGCCTTATGGCTCCGAACCGTCTGAAATTTTGTATTCTTACTAAGAATCATGGCCTCGACACGTACCAATAAAAAAATCAGCTAAAAGTGGAATTTTTGCAAAAATTCATCGTTTTACGGGCGCTTTGTTAAGATAATTGTGGTCGTTCGTAACTTTGGTCCTATGTTTCCGAACCGTGTGAATGTATAAATTCTTACTAAAAATCATGGTGTGTACACGATTCAATCAAAAAATCAACAAAGATTTTTATTTTGAAATCATCGTTTTAACACTTGGGTTCAGTCGTTTAAACACTTGGGGTCGGAGGTTTGAACTCTTGGGGTCGGTCATAACTTTAACCTTATGGATCCGAACCGTCTGAAATTTTGGATTCTTACTAAGAATCATGGCCTGGACCCGTATCAATAAAAAAATAGGCAAAAAGTAGAATTTTTGCAAAATATCATCGTTTTACGTGCGCTTTGTAACGTTCGTTCATAACTTTGGTCCTATTGTTCCGAACCGTGTGAAATTTTGGATTCTTACTAATAATCATAGTGTGTACAAAAATCAATAAAAATATCTACAAAGATTTTTATTTTGAAATCATCGTTTAACACTTGGGTTCAGTCGTTTAAACACTTGGGGTCGGAGGTTTGAACTCTTGGGGTCGGTCATAACTTTAGCCTTATGGATCCGAACCGTCTGAAATTTTGGATTCTTACTAAGAATCATGGTCTGTACCCGAATCAATCAAAAAATCTTCAAAGCAAATTTAAAAAAAAATCACTGTTTTAAAACTTGGGTTCGGTCGTTTAAGCACTTGGGTTCGGACGTTTGAACTCTTGGGGTCGGTTATAACTTTAGCCCTATGGTTCCGAACAGTGTCAAAATTTGGATTCTTACTAAGAATCATGGCTTCGACACGTACCAATACAAAATTCGGCTAAAAGTGGAATTTTTGCAAAAATTCATCGTTTTACGGGCGTTTTGTAACGATAAATGAGGTCGTTCATAACATTGGCCTTATGGTTCCTAACCGTGTGAAAGTTTGGATTCTTACTAAAAATCATGGTGTGTTCACGATTTATTTTATTTTTATTTTATTTTATTTAAATACATGTTACATAATTAGACATTTACATAGAATTGGATACATTGAATCACCATACTAGGCGGCTGCCTGTTTCATGGTGACAATGGAGGATATTTACTTTAAGTGAAGTCTATTGTTAACATATGGAACTATTAGTAATGTAATGATGTTGAAAATTGGTAAAGTTATAATAAAAAACTAGTAAAGAGAAAAATAATTGGGTAAGGATAAGTTTGTGAGAAGATACATATCCTTATTTTAAAATTTATATGTGTGAGTGCATACGCATACGTATATACAGGTGCACACATCCATACACACATAGGCATATACACACACACACTTACACATATATATGCGTCTAGGTACATGAATACATTAATATGTATATATACGGCCATGGACACAGTACCAACACATTTACACACAGTTGTAATTTTTTTTTTTTTTTTTGAAGTATGAAGGTGTAATTAGAATGGAGCTTGAGTATTTGCAGTAAGTATCTTTCCAAATAGTATTGAGATATATGTTAATAAAAGAGGTGTTATTTTCTAACATGGTGACAGAATATAATTATTAATTAATGTTTGAATAACTGTACTCATGCTGCTTTTGTAGGTTTATTATAATATTTTTATTAAGTTTATGTGTATGTTTCTTTCTTATCTTTTTTTTTTAAATTACATTATTGTAAAACTACATTGTTGTAAAACTTTGTTGTAAAACTGCACATCTCGATACAGGAATGCCCTAGTGAGATGTGCAGCTTATTGCTAGATATATTTCTTATTTTATAAATAGATAAATGAATACAATGTAAATATGTACAATAAATAATTCAGGCATATACTCTTTCTATTATTGAAAAGTTTTGATTCATTGTAACAGTTATTAAAAAAAAACATACAAATACAAGATAATACAAAAAATGGAAACAAAAAAGATTACAAAAGGCATAGCCTGTTCGACAATATGCGTTGGTATAATTCTATTTTTTAACATATTAATGAAGTGATTTTAAATTAAAACATCATAATATTATAAAGCATTACTTTTATAAGAAAAATTATGTCAAATTGAGCTATAAGCGGGGTAAAAACATAAAATATGACATTAAATATGATAATTAACCGATGAATATGGAAGTTTAACCTCTCATATCGGGGATGTTCCGAAGGTTAGAAAATTTCCGTTTTGCATTAAAATCATTTTGCATTTGCAAAAACCGTTTTTAATTTTGAATAAATTGAATGACAAATAACCCAAAAACATTAGTAATAAAACATTATTATATCTTACGTTTTGTTTTCTTTTAACTATTAATAATTAATAACTATTTTAGTATGTGAAACAGGTTATAAACATTGTCATTGTCACTCATCAGAAGGTCAGTAAGCGCCTTTTTGAAAGTGAGATATTTGTCTTTGGACTTTATTTCAAATGATAAATTATTAAAAATTTTAGGTGCAAGAAAGTTGAACTGGGACTGGGCCATTGAAGTTTTTGTTGTTGGAATAATATAATTCGATAGGTTTGAATATCTTGTGTTGTATTTTGAATTTATATTTTTTTTTTTTGTAAATTTGAATTTAAAATAAGAGGTAATATTTTTTACATATATGGATTTTACATTTAGAACTTTGAAGTCTTTAAATAGGTCTTTCGTGGGGTGTATATAATGAACTCTGTAAATAGTCCGTATTATTAATTTTTGGGCTTTTATTAATGGATCTAATACAGTTTTGGAGCATCCTCCCCAGATAATTATACCGTACGATAAGATTGACTGACACAGGGAAAAATATACTGTTCTCATTGTATTTTTTTGTAGTATATTGCGCAATGATCTAAAGATATAAGCCAGTTTCCTTATACGGCTTGTGACGTTAATTACATGTTCTTCCCATCGCAGTTTGTTATCGATTATTACGCCTAAGTATCTGATGGAGTCTACTCTTTCCAATGGATTGCATAAACAGCTGGATATATTACTACAAGAATGTATTTTTAATACATGATTACTTGAGGGTTGACTTGGATTATTTGTACTGAATGTTAGGTATTTTGTTTTGGTTATGTTTAGCGTTAGTAAATTATCATCCAGCCATTGTTTAACATTTTGCAAAATTAGTTCCGCTTTATGAAAAGTTTCTACCCATGTTTTACTTTTTAGTATCAGGGCAGTATCATCGGCAAAGGTGATTATGTTGCCATCAATTTCTAATCTACATAAATCATTAATGTATATGAGAAAAAGTATTGGACCGAGTACACTGCCCTGTGGTACACCAAAATTGATTCTGATAGGTTGAGACGATTTGTATGATGGTAACTTAACAAATTGCTTTCTGTCTGTTAGGTAAGATTTGAACCAATCAAATGCCTTATTCTTTATTCCAATTTTATGAAGCTTAGCTAGGAGGATTCGACGAGAGACTGTGTCAAATGCCTTAGCTAAGTCTAGAAATATTGCCAGACATTTATCACCTTTGTCTAGGGCTTCTGTTATGTGTGATGTTAATTCTAGAATAGCTGAATCTGTGCTGAGCCCTTCTCTGAACCCATGCTGGTTAGGCGAGAGAATATTGTATTTTGTAAGATAGTCAGTAAGTCTTTTTTTAACGATTTTTTCTATGATTTTGGAGAGTGATGATAAAATGGAGATAGGTCTATAGTTTGATATCTCAGTAGGAGTTCCAGACTTAAAAATTGGTTGGACCAAAGCAAGTTTGAGTTTGTACGGAAATATACCTTTGTCGAGACTGAGGTTAATGATATGTTCCAGTGGTAGATTTATAAAAGGTTCAATAATTTTGAGTATATTTGAGGATATTTTATCATGATTACATGAATGGGAGGGCTTTAGTTGTTTTATAGTTTGTGAAATTTCAGCAGAGTTGGTGGGGTTGAGTGTGAATGAATTGTTTGTTTCACAAGCAGAGATATTTATATTGTTGGCAAGAGCATTTTCATCGGTAGATGTTTTATTTAAAATTTGTGATGCTAAGTTTTTTCGAATATTACAAAAATATTCATTTATGTGATTGGTCACAGTGTCAGGGTCGACTTTTAGTGAAGTGTCTAGTCCGTTGATGTTTAATTTATTGATTGTTGGTGTTGAATGGTCAGTGTCAGATATTTCTTTAATAATTTGCCAAATTTTTTTATTATTATTACCGGCTCTGGACAATTTATGTTTATAGTAGTTTTCTTTAGTGATTCTGATGAGATTGTTACAAATATTTCTGTATTTTTTATAAAATGTTTGGGCTTGTGTATTTGGATTGTTAATTAAGTTTTTGTGGAGTTTGTCCCGTTTTTTAATACAAAAAATTAAACCATCTGTTATCCATGGTTTTAGTTTTTTATTTTTTGAGTTGTTCAAAGGGGATTCAACGGTAACAGCCTGAATATGTTTCAATAGTATTTCAGAAAATTTATTAAATGCAACATCTACATCTGAAGAATTTACAACAGAGAGCCAATTTTCTAATTTAATTTTGGAGGTTAGTTCCTCAAAATTGATCGTAGTCTTTAATGTATTTTCACATGAGGTAATGGGAGTGGATTTTTTATTCATGAGGCCAATTACTATTGAGAAGTGATCAGTTATAGTTGATTGATAAACAATTCCTTTAGAATTTTTTTTTGTTCTTAGGAATATGTGGTCAATACATGATTTGGTCATGTCGGTTACTCTAGTTGGGACATTAATATAAGAAACAAGCCCGTATTGAGTCATTAGGTTTTTATAGTCGAGTGTTTGTGTTGACATGGGCTTAAGTAAATCTATGTTAATGTCGCCTATTACCATTAGTTCTTCATTTGTTCTACAGTTCAATAATGCCACGTCTAAAGATTTAAGGAAGGCTGAAACATTTTGTTGTTTAGGTGACCTGTATAGTGCAAGAATGGTGGTCTGGTTTATTTTAATTTTAAGGCAGTTGGCATTGTCGACGGATAATTCAGAGATGGTCGGGTAGAGATCGGATTTTACATAGACGATTACTCCATCTGACTGTGTCTTGTTATTCAATGTATTGAAAACAGTAAATCCTGTAATTTTTTTGTGAGTATAATTTGATTTGATCCAACATTCTGTTAAAATTATTATGTCAAATATATTATTCAAGTCAGCAAGCGTTACTAGTAGACTGTTGAAGTTCTTATCTATGCTGCGAATATTTGTAGAGAATAATTTTAATTGTGTATATGGCTTTAGTGTATCTATACAAGTTGATGCAACATTAGTTTCAGAGGTAATTATATTACCATGATTTTCTATTTGTACATTGATATCATTCATTTCTAAATCCATGGTTTTCTATTTGTAAAAAACAAAAACAAAAAAAAAAAACAAAAAAATGAATATTTAAGCAAAAGATAATTTTAGAACGAGCAGGTCGATAGAGTATAGGTAAGTTTGATAAATAGATAAGAACATGGTAAGTGATTATGCGGGAAAGATATGAGTGCAATAAGTACGTTATAATATAATAAAAAGTTGTAATGATTTTTGGAATGTGCAAAGATGTAATTAGAACGGAGCTTGAGTAAATTTCAGTTTTGCATTTGCAGTAGATTTCTTTCCAAGTTTTATTTATTATTGAGATAAATGTTGTAAATGTTGTCAGTAAACCTAGAGTAGAGAAGCGACTGAAGATATTATTGCTGGTGAGGAATATTTGTGTTAATAAAAATGTTATTATTGGTTTATACAGTAAGAATCTCGAATAATACGATATGACATTATATTTTGTGAGAATAAGTATGTTAATACCAGAGTGAACCATTACAGAAAGTATGAATACATTGTTTTCGGTATAAACATTATGAATGGTGTTGAATTTATAAAAACATGCGAGTGAAAAAATATGTATGGAGTGATCTACCATTTTCTTAAGGAATATTAAAAAGGCTTGAGATTTGGCCAAAAAAGGTAAAATATGGTAGGAATAATTAGAAGTTAGATAGGCAATTATTATAATAATTATGCTGATACAAGAAAGTAAGAATACAGTTTTGAGCATATAAATGTTAAAAATATATTGGCTTGATTGAAGACAGAAAATTACATTTTTATACATATTGCTTTTGGTGGTGTGATTCATAAAACAACAAGAAATAACATGCGATGTAATTAATAATAATAATAAGAATAATAGTGGGAGTACAATAATTTGAGTTCGTAAAATCTTCTCGAAAATGTAGGTATGTTCCGATAAAAAACAAGCGAAGGAAATGTTTACATAATTATCAATCATACAGCATATTATAACAATGGAGTGGATAATAGCTAGGTAAGTGCTTTTGGCGATACTACTTTGGTACCATAAGTAGGTTTGCATTGATAGGTGTGATAAGAAACAATAATTAAATACAGTAACATGTGAAAAATGCAAAAGTATGATTAAAAAATATGTAAATAAAACAGTAGTAATGGTTTTTGGGAAATACAAAAACATTATTTTGACAGAGCTCGAGCATTTGTAGTTAATGTAAATTCTGTAAATACAAGTGAGTATAATAATAGTTAACCAAAATAAAAAGATTATTACAGAAAATAGGAGCATCCAACAGTGAGTAAATAAGGTATTAATACTCAGATTCCTACGAGAACATGCATGAAGAATAATATTTACACAGTAAACTGATATTATCTTAAAGAATACTAAAACAGCGTGATTTTTTTTGGTTAGAGGAAGAGTAAGGTTAGAATTTTTAATTGTAAGATTTGTAATTTTTGTAATATTTTTTCTGTTACTAGAGAATGAATTATTTTGATAAATCTTAGGTATTATACTTAGTGTGTGTGAATTGTAGATAGTGGTAATATTCGAATAAAAACTTTTAATGACAGTATTATTTATGGAGATATATAATTTTTTCTTAGAGAGAGTTAAAGAAATGTGAGTTACATTCAAAGGAGATAACGTATAATAAAAAAAGTGAATACTGATATAAACAATTTTCATACTGATTTTGTTGCTGCATGAAAGAACTACTAAAAAGAGTAAGAATGAATTATTATGAATTAATACATTATTTTTAAAGACAAAGAAAAAACGCATAATATGAAAACTTGCGGTGAAAATGATATTAGCCGGATTATTTTCGTTTATCGGTGAAGTAAATGTTGAGGTACTTTTTATCATCTGTCACAGTTGTTGACGTTTTTCTCGATCGAGATCCATGATGTTTTTAATCGTAATAATTTTGGATGTATCCGTTTGTCTTAGCAGAATGCGCCCCGAGGATGTCCAAGAGTATTTATAGTTATAATCTCTGGCAAATTTTTTAGTTTGAGAGAGTAGGAATTTTCCTTTTTGCGTTAAATGATCCGACACGTAAATCCGTTTTGCTTCTTGCGATAGCCCTAAATCTGCTGTATTGAGTTTGCTTGAACTGGAGGTAGAGGATTTTTTATATTCTTTGATTTTGAGTAGGAAGTCATCTCGAGATTTAATACTATTGAACGACACTATTATAGATCTGGGATTTTTTTCAGACAATTTTGGTCCTAGTCTGTACATTTTATTAATTTCAGATTGTAAAGGTATCGTGTTCTCTCCGTAATTAATGATTTTTGATATTTTTTTAAGAGTTTCCATAATATTTTCATTGGTTGCTTCAGGGATGCCTCTGATGTCGATATTGCACATCTGTGTAATGTACTCCAGCCGGTCAATTTTGTCGTCCTGAAGAGAAGTAGTTTTTTCTAATACAGCGTTTTGTTTTTTTAATTCTAATATATCAGTATTGATAATTTCTTGTGAGGATTCAATTTCAGTTATGCGTTTTTTTAGCTGGTCTTGCTGATCCGCTAAAAAATTAATTGAATCAAGGATTTCTTTATTTTGTGCGATAATTGATTCATATTTTTGTTCAACAAAATCCATTATGGATTTTTTGAAATTATTTAGTTCCATAATGAAATAATTCGACGTAAGTAAACCGCTTGCGCCATCTTTGTTTGAGGAAGGAAATTTCTCCTCGTCTGTTGACTGCTCGACTGCCGATCTAAAGATTTTTTTTTTAATCAAAGTTTTAACACTTGGGTTCGGTCGATTAAACACTTGGGGTCGGACGTTTGAACTCTTGGGGTCGGTCATAACTTTAGCCCAATGCTTCCGAATTTGTGAAATTTTTGATTCTTACTAAGAATTGTGGCCTGGTCTCGTATCAATAAATAAATCGGCCAAAAGTAGAATTTTTTCAAAAATTCATCGTTTTACGGGCGCTTTGTATCAATTATTGTCGTCGTTCATAACTATCGCCCTTATGTTCCGAACCGTGTGAAATTTTGGATGCTTACTAATAATCATGGTGTGTACACAAATCAATAAAAAAATCTACAAAGATTTTTTTTTTTAAATCATCGTTTTAACACTTGGGTTCGGTCGTTTAAGCACTTAGGATCGGAACGTTTTAACTCTTGGGGTCGGCCATAACTTTAGCCTTATGGCTCCGAACCGTCTGAAATTTTGGATTCTTACTAAGGAATCATGGCCTGGACACGTGCCAATAAAAAAATCAGCTAAAAGTGGAATTTTTGCAAAAAATCATCGTTTTACGGGCGCTTTGTAAAGATAATTGTGGTCGTTCGTAACTTTGGTCCTATGTTTCCGAACCGTGTGAATGTATAAATTCTTACTAAAAATCATGGTGTGTACACGATTCAATCAAAAAATCAACAAAGATTTTTATTTTGAAATCATCGTTTAACACTTGGGTTCAGTCGTTTAAACACTTGGGGTCGGAGGTTTGAACTCTTGGGGTCGGTCATAACTTTAGCCTTATGGGTCCGAACCGTCTGAAATTTTGGAATCTTACTAAGAATCATGGTCTGTACCCGAATCAATCAAAAAATCTTCAAAGCAAATTTAAAAAAAAATCACTGTTTTAAAACTTGGGTTCGGTCGTTTAAGCACTTGGGTTCGGACGTTTGAACTCTTGGGGTCGGTTATAACTTTAGCCCTATGGTTCCGAACAGTGTCAAAATTTGGATTCTTACTAAGAATCATGGCTTCGACACGTACCAATACAAAATTCGGCTAAAAGTGGAATTTTTGCAAAAATTCATCGTTTTACGGGCGTTTTGTAACGATAAATGAGGCCGTTCATAACATTGGCCTTATGGTTCCTAACCGTGTGAAAGTTTGGATTCTTACTAAAAATCATGGTGTGTTCACGATTTAATCAAAAAATCTAAAGATTTTTTTTTAAATCAAAGTTTTAACACTTGGGTTCGGTCGATTAAACACTTGGGGTCGGACGTTTGAACTCTTGGGGTCGGTCATAACTTTAGCCCAATGCTTCCGAATTTGTGAAATTTTTGATTCTTACTAAGAATTGTGGCCTGGTCTCGTATCAATAAATAAATCGGCCAAAAGTAGAATTTTTTCAAAAATTCATCGTTTTACGGGCGCTTTGTATCAATTATTGTGGTCGTTCATAACTATCGCCCTTATGTTCCGAACCGTGTGAATTTTTGGATGCTTACTAATAATCATGGTGTGTACACAAATCAATAAAAAAATCTACAAAGATTTTTTTTTTAAATCATCGTTTTAACACTTGGGTTCGGTCGTTTAAGCACTTAGGATCGGAACGTTTTAACTCTTGGGGTCGGCCATAACTTTAGCCTTATGGCTCCGAACCGTCTGAAATTTTGGATTCTTACTAAGGAATCATGGCCTGGACACGTGCCAATAAAAAAATCAGCTAAAAGTGGAATTTTTGCAAAAATTCATCGTTTTAAGGGCGCTTTGTAAAGATAATTGTGGTCGTTCGTAACTTTGGTCCTATGTTTCCGAACCGTGTGAATGTATAAATTCTTACTAAAAATCATGGTGTGTACACGATTCAATCAAAAAATCAACAAAGATTTTTATTTTGAAATCATCGTTTTAACACTTGGGTTCAGTCGTTTAAACACTTGGGGTCGGAGGTTTGAACTCTTGGGGTCGGTCATAACTTTAACCTTATGGATCCGAACCGTCTGAAATTTTGTATTCTTACTAAGAATCATGGTCTGGACCCGTATCAATAAAAAAATAGGCAAAAAGTAGAATTTTTGCAAAATATCATCGTTTTACGGGCGCTTTGTAACGTTCGTTCATAACTTTGGTCCTATTGTTCCGAACCGTGTGAAATTTTGGATTCTTACTAATAATCATGGTGTGTACAAAAATCAATAAAAATTTCACAAAGATTTTTTTTTTTAAATCATCGTTTTAACACTTGGGTTCGGTCGTTTAAGCAGTGGGGGTTGGACGTTTGAACTCTTGGGGTCGGTCATAACTTTAGCTATATGGTTCCGGACCGTATGAAATTTTAGATTCTTACTAAGAATCATGGCCTGGACCCGTATCAATAAAAAAATAGTTAAAAAGTTGAATTTTTGCAAAATATCATCGTTTTAAAGGCGCTTTGTAACAATAATTGTGGTCGTTCATAACTTTGGCCCTATGGTTTCGAACCGTGTTAAAGTTTGGATTCTTACTAAAATCATGGTGTGTACACGATTCAATCAAAAAAATCAACAAAGATTTTTTTTAAATCATCGTTTTAACACTTGGGTTCGGTCGTTTAAGCACTTGGGGTCGGACGTTTGAACTCTTGGGGTCGTTCGTAACTTTGGCCCTATGGTTTCGAACCGTCTGAAATACTAGAATCTTACTAAAAATCATGACCTGGACCCGAATCAATAAAAAAATCTGCATAAGTAGAACCGTATGAAAGTTTGGATTCTTACTAAAATCATGGTGTGTACACGATTCAATCAAAAAATCTAAAGATTTTTTTTTAAATCATCGTTTTAACACTTGGGTTCGGTCGTTTAAGCACTTGGGGTCGGACGTTTGAACTCTTGGGGTCGGTCATAACTTTAGCCTTATGGCTCCGAACCGTCTGAAATTTTGGATTCTTACTAAGAATAGTAAGAATCATGGTTTGTACCCGAATCAATCAAAAAATCTTCAAAGAAAATTTGAAAAAACATCACAGTTTTAACACTTGGGTTCGGTCGTTTAAACACTTGGGGTCAGACGTTTGAACTCTTGGGGTCGGTCATAACTTTAGCCCAATGCATCCGAACTGTGTGAAATTTTGGATTCTTACTAAGAATTGTGGCCTGGTCTCGTATCAATAAATAAACCGGCCAAAAGAAGAATTTTTGCAAATATTCATCGTTTTACGGGCGCTTTGAAACAATAATTGTGGTCGTTCATAACTATCGCTCTTCCGAACCGTATAAATTTTTGGATTCTTACTATTATTCATGGTGTGTACACAAATCAATAAAAAAATCTACAAAGATTTTTTTTTAAATCATCGTTTTAACATTTGGGTTCAGTCGTTTAAGCCTTGGGGTCAGACGTTTGAACTCTTGGGTTCGGTCGTAACTTTGGTTCTATGGTTCCTAACCGTGTGAAAGTTTGGATTCTTACTAAAAATCATGGTGTGTACACGATTTAATCAAAAATCAACAAATTATTTTTTTTTAAATTATCGTTTTAACACTTGGGTTCGGTCGTTTAAGCACTTGGGGTCGGACGTTTGAACTGTTGGGGTCGGTCATAACTTTAGCCTTATGGCTCCGAACCGTCTGAAATTTTGGATTCTTACTAAGAATCATGGCCTCGACACGTACCAATAAAAAAATCAGCTAAAAGTGGAATTTTTGCAAAAATTCATCGTTTTACGGGCGCTTTGTAAAGATAATTGTGGTCGTTCGTAACTTTGGTCCTATGTTTCCGAACCGTGTGAATGTATAAATTCTTACTAAAAATCATGGTGTGTACACGATTCAATCAAAAAATCAACAAAGATTTTTATTTTGAAATCATCGTTTAACACTTGGGTTCAGTCGTTTAAACACTTGGGGTCGGAGGTTTGAACTCTTGGGGTCGGTCATAACTTTAGCCTTATGGATCCGAACCGTCTGAAATTTTGGATTCTTACTAAGAATCATGGTCTGTACCCGAATCAATCAAAAAATCTTCAAAGCAAATTTAAAAAAAAATCACTGTTTTAAAACTTGGGTTCGGTCGTTTAAGCACTTGGGTTCGGACGTTTGAACTCTTGGGGTCGGTTATAACTTTAGCCCTATGGTTCCGAACTGTGTCAAAATTTGGATTCTTACTAAGAATCATGGCTTCGACACGTACCAATAAAAAATTCGGCTAAAAGTGGAATTTTTGCAAAAATTCATCGTTTTTTTTTTTTTTTTTTACATTAACTCCACACAGGAGGCCCTGAGGAAAATAATTTCCCTCAGGGCCTATGTCATCTGGGATGCTGTGTGGAGGGTCTTTCTGAGGAGAGGAAGGAATGAACATTGGTCTTGAAGAGACCCATGTTGTAGGAAGGAGGAAACACAGAGGCCGGCAAATCATTCCACAGCCGGGCTGTTGAACACAAGAATGAGTCGAAGAAACGACCCGTTCTCATGTGACAAATGTCAACTGTGTACAAATGTTGGGCACGCGTTTGGCGTGTTTCCCGACTATGCACCGGTGCCGAAGGGATCAATGATGCTAGTTCCTCGGAGCATCTTCCATTGTAATACCGGTAGAACAAGGATAGCATTCCCACCCGACGCCTGTGCTCTAAAGATTGCAATCCGTCTGTTAAGATGGGAGAATCTATCAAACGGACCGCCCGTTTCTGCACAGAGTCGAGGGTATTTTTCAGGTATTTTGGAGCTCCAGACCAGAGGTGGCTACCAAATTCAACCGTCGGGCGCACTTGCGATTTGTACAGGGTTAGCAGTTGTGTACTATTAAAGTATCTGCGGGCCCTGTACAGTACGCCCAGTTTTTGGGAGGCTAGCTTTACTCTGGCTTCGATGGAGCCCCTATACCTGAGCTGGTCACTTAGGGTTACACCAAGCATATCAATGGAGGGCCTGTTCGGAAGATCGCTTCCGTTGAAAGAGACTAGATTTTCATTTCGATCCCTTTTGGACGTAATCAGACAAGATTGGGTCTTTGAAACATTAAATTCAACGAGATTATTTTTACCCCAAGAGAAAACACTCTCGAGGTAGCCGTCCATTCTTTGCTTCAAAGCCCTGCGAGCTGTTGGAGTTTGTGAGCCCTTTGGGGGCTTGTCAAACAAAAAGCTATCATGAACTGTACTGTCGTCCGTATAACAGTGAATTGGTGCACATGACAAAAGGTCGTTGATGTGCATCAAAAATAAAGTTGGAGACAGAACCGATCCCTGCGGGACGCCAGCATTTATCGAGTGTGAGGAAGAGGTGAAACCATCGACTACCGTCTGAATCGACCTCCCCCTCAAGAAGTCGGCAATCCACCTACACAAGAATGCGGGAAGTCCGTAAGAATGCAGTTTGTTGACAAGTCCTCGGTGCCAAACCCGGTCAAAGGCCTCGGAGTTGTCCAGTGCAACCGTTTGGGTCTCACCGAAACGTTCCAGGCATCGCCCCCAAACATGCGTCACATACGCGAGAAGATCACCGCACGAGCGGTTCCGACGGAATCCGTATTGACGGTCGTTAATAATTTTGTTCTTCTCGAGGTATGTGAGCAGTTTGTCGTTGATCACACGTTCCATCACCTTAGACAGAACTGATGTGATCGCTATGGGGCGGTAGTTGGCCGGGTTGGAGCGGTCACCCTTCTTTGGAATAGGATGGATAACCGCTTTTTTCCAACCAGAGGGCACAGAGCCAGTCTTCAGGGACATTTTAAAAAGCTTCGTCAAAATTGGAGCTAATTCTGCAGCGCACCTCTGCAGTACCAGGGCAGGTATTCCGTCGGGCCCACTAGCTTTATTAACATCAAGCCCTCGTAAAACATGGAGTACTTCCCGATGCCGGATCCTCAGCTTTTTCATATGAAAACCGCAGTGAGGAACCGACGTCGGGACAGCACCTTGGTCATCGAGGGTTGAGTTATCCGCAAACATTTTACCTAGTAAGTTAGCCTTTTCGGTGGCGGTGTTTGCTAGTGAGCCGTCAGGTCTGGTAAGAAGTGGCAGACTGGATTTGCAGAAATTGCGACCTATTAAGCCCGCAAGCGACCAGAATTGCCTGCTGCCATGCGGGCATGCAGTCAGCTTTCTGCTGATCTGCTGGTCGTGCTCGAATTTTGACCTATTTATGATTCTCTTGGTTTCCTTTGCCATTTTGTTGTAAGCTGTTCTGTCTTCGGATGTTCTAGATGTGTTGTAGGCTCGGTAAGCCGCGTTTTTTCGTCGCACTGCTTCAGCGCATTGTCGACTGAACCACGGCTTTGAGCCTACACCAGTTTCCTTAACAGTAGATTGGATGAAGCCATCCATCGGGGATGTGATGACTTCACCAATTTCCTGGGCACATCTTGAGGGATCCGAAGTCCGAAAACAGACAGCTGACCACGGAAACGCATTAAAATGTGCCCGCAGACCAAACCAATCTGCTGACCTATAGTGCCACACTTTTCTCTTCAGTCTCTCGTTTGGTGGTCTGAAGTTTACAGGGATTGATGTCGTCACCAGGCAGTGGTTTTACGGGCGTTTTGTAACGATAAATGAGGTCGTTCATAACATTGGCCGTGTGGTTCCTAACCGTGTGAAAGTTTGGATTCTTACTAAAAATCATGGTGTGTTCACGATTTAATCAAAAAATCTAAAGATTTTTTTTTTAATCAAAGTTTTAACACTTGGGTTCTACAAAGCAAATTTAAAAAAAAATCACTGTTTTAAAACTTGGGTTCGGTCGTTTAAGCACTTGGGTTCGGACGTTTGAACTCTTGGGGTCGGTTATAACTTTAGCCCTATGGTTCCGAACAGTGTCAAAATTTGGATTCTTACTAAGAATCATGGCTTCGACACGTACCAATAAAAAATTCGGCTAAAAGTGGAATTTTTGCAAAAATTCATCGTTTTACGGGCGTTTTGTAACGATAAATGAGGTCGTTCATAACATTGGCCGTGTGGTTCCTAACCGTGTGAAAGTTTGGATTCTTACTAAAAATCATGGTGTGTTCACGATTTAATCAAAAAATCTAAAGATTTTTTTTTAATCAATGTTTTAACACTTGGGTTCGGTCGTTTAAGCAGTTGGGGTCGGACGTTAGAACTCTTGGGGTCGGTCATAACTTTGGCCCTATGGTTCCAAACCGTGTGAAAGTTTGGATTCTTACAAAAAATTATGGTGTGTACACGATATATTCAAAAAATCAACAAAGCTTTTTTTTAAATCATCGTTGTAACACTTGGGTTCGGTCCTTTAAGCACTTGGGGTCGGAAGTTTGAACTCTTGGGGTCGGTCATAACTTTAGCCCTATGGTTCCGAACCGTGTGAAATATTGGATTCTTACTAGTGGCCTGGTCTCATATAAATAAAAATATCGGCCAAATGTAGAATTTTTGCAAAAATTCATCGTTTTACGGGCGCTTTGTAACAATAATTGTGGTCGTTCATAACTTTGGCCCTATGGTTCCGAACCATGTGAAAGTTTGGATACTTAATAAAAATCATGGTGTGTCCACAATTTAATCAAAACATCAACTAAGATTATTTTTTATAAATCATCGTTTTAACACTTGGGTTCGGTCGTTTAAGCACTTAGGGTCGGAGGTTTGAACTCTTAAAGTCGGACATAACTTAAGCCTTATGGCTCCAAACAGTCTGAAATGTGGGATTCTTACTAAGAATCATGGTCTGTACGCGATACAATCAAAAAATCTTCAAAGAAAATTTTAAATAAAATCACCATTTTAACACTTGGGTTCGGTCGTTTAAGCACTTGGGGTCGGACGTTAGAACTCTTGGGGTCGGTCATAACTTTGGCCCTATGGTTCCAAACCGTGTGAAAGTTTGGATTCTTACAAAAAATTATGGTGTGTACACGATATATTCAAAAAATCAACAAAGCTTTTTTTTAAATCATCGTTTTAACACTTGGGTTCGGTCCTTTAAGCACTTGGGGTCGGAAGTTTGAACTCTTGGGGTCGGTCATAACTTTAGCCCTATGGTTCCGAACCGTGTGAAATATTAAATTCTTACTAAGAAGCGTGGCCTGGTCTCATATCAATAAAAATATCGGCCAAATGTAGAATTTTTGCAAAAATTCATCGTTTTACGGGCGCTTTGTAACAATAATTGTGGTCGTTAATAACTTTGGCCCTGTGGTTCCTAACCGTGTGAAAGTTTAGATTCTTACTAAAAATCATGTTGTGTACACGATTCAATCAAAAAATCTAAAGATTTTTTTTTTTAAATCTTTTAAATAATTAATTTAATTTTTTTAAATTTTTTTTAACACTTGGGTTCGGTCGTTTAAGCACTTGGGTTCGGACGTTTGAACTCTTGGGGTCGGTTATAACTTTAGCCCTATGGTTCCGAACAGTGTCAAAATTTGGATTCTTACTAAGAATCATGGCCTCGACACGTACCAATAAAAAATTCCGCTAAAAGTGGAATTTTTGCAAAAATTCATCGTTTTACGGGCGCTTTGTAACGATAATTGTGGTCGTTCGTAACTTAGGTCCTATGTTTCCGAACCGTGTGAATGTATAAATTCTTACTAAAAATCATGGTGTGTACACGATTCAATCAAAAAATCAACAAAGATTTTTATTTTTAAATCATCGTTTTAACACTTGTGTTCAGTCGTTTAAACACTTGGGGTCGGAGGTTTGAACTCTTGGGGTCGGTCATAACTTTAGCCTTATAGATCCGAACCGTCTGAAATTTTAGATTCTTACTAAGAATCATGGTCTGTACCCGAATCAATCAAAAAATCTTCAAAGAAAATTTACAAAAAAATCACTGTTTTAAAACTTGGGTTCGGTCGTTTAAGCACTTGGGTTCGGACGTTTGAACTCTTGGGGTCGGTTATAACTTTAGCCCTATGGTACCGAACGGTGTCAAAATTTGGATTCTTACTAAGAATCATGGCTTCGACACGTACCAAAAATTCGGATAAAAGTGGAATTTTTGCAAAAATTCATCGTTTTACGGGCGTTTTGTAACGATAAATGAGGTCGTTCATAACATTGGCCGTGTGGTTCCTAACCGTGTGAAAGTTTGGATTCTTACTTAAAATCATGGTGTGTTCACGATTTAATCAAAAAATGTAAAGATTTTTTTTTTAATCAATGTTTTAACACTTGGGTTCGGTCGTTTAAGCACTTGGGGTCAGACGTTTGAAGTCTTGGGGCCGGTCATATCTTATGCCTTATGGCTCCGAACCGTCTGAAATTTGGGATTCTTACTAAGAATCATGGCCTGGACACGTATAAATAAAAAAATCGGCCAAAAGTAGAATTTTTGCAAAAATTCATCGTTTTACGGGCGCTTTGTAACAATAATTGTGGTCGTTCATATCTTTGGCCCTATGGTTCCGAACCATGTGAAAGTTTGGATACTTAATAAAAATCATGGTGTGTCCACAATTTAATCAAAACATCAACTAAGATTATTTTTTAAAACACATCGTTTTAACACTTGGGTTCGGTCGTTTAAGCACTTAGGGTAGGACGTTTGAACTATTAAGGTCGGACATAACTTAAGCCTTATGGCTCCAAACAGTCTGAAATTTGGGATTCTTACTAAGAATCATGGTCTGTACGCGATACAATAAAAAATCTTCAAAGAAAATTTTAAATAAAATCATCGTTTTAACACTTGGGTTCGGTCGATTAAACACTTGGGGTCGGACGTTAGAACTCTTGGGGTCGGTCATAACTTTGGCCCTATGGTTCCAAACCGTGTGAAAGTTTGGATTCTTACAAAAAATTATGGTGTGTACACGATATATTCAAAAAATCAACAAAGCTTTTTTTTAAATCATCGTTTTAACACTTGGGTTCGGTCCTTTAAGCACTTGGGGTCGGAAGTTTGAACTCTTGGGGTCGGTCATAACTTTAGCCCTATGGTTCCGAACCGTGTGAAATATTGGATTCTTACTAAGAATCATGGTCTGTACCCGAATCAATCAAAAAATCTTCAAAGAAAATTTAAAAAAAAATCACTGTTTTAAAACTTGGGTTCGGTCGTTTAAGCACTTGGGTTCGGACGTTTGAACTCTTGAGGTCGGTTATAACTTTAGCCCTATGGTTCCGAACAGTGGAGAGTGTCCAGAATCATGGTGTGTTCACGATTTAATCAAAAAAACTAAAGATTTTTTTTTTTTTTTTTAACACTTGGGTTCGGTCGTTTTAGCACTTGGGGTCGGACGTTTGAACTCTTGGGGTCGGTCATAACTTTGGCCCTATGGTTCCAAACCGTGTGAAAGTTTGGATTCTTACAAAAAATTATGGTGTGTACACGATATATTCAAAAAATCAACAAAGCTTTTTTTTAAATCATCGTTTTAACACTTGGGTTCGGTCCTTTAAGCACTTGGGGTCGGATGTTTGAACTCTTGGGGTCGGTCATAACTTTAGCCTTATGGCTCCGAACCGTCTGAAATTTGGGATTCTTACTAAGAATCATGGCCTGGACACGTATAAATAAAAAAATCGGCCAAAAGTAGAATTTTTGCAAAAATTCATCGTTTTACGGGCGCTTTGTAACAATAATTGTGGTCGTTCATATCTTTGGCCCTATGGTTCCGAACCATGTGAAAGTTTGGATACTAAATAAAAATCATGGTGTGTCCACAATTTAATCAAAACATCAACTAAGATAATTTTTTAAAACACATCGTTTTAACACTTGGGTTCGGTCGTTTAAGCACTTAGGGTAGGACGTTTGAACTCTTAAGGTCGGACATAACTTAAGCCTTATGGCTCCAAACAGTCTGAAATTTGGGATTCTTACTAAGAATCATGGTCTGTACGCGATACAATCAAAAAATCTTCAAAGAAAATTTTAAATAAAATCACCGTTTTAACACTTGGGTTCGGTCGTTTAAGCACTTGGGGTCGGACGTTAGAACTCTTGGGGTCGGTCATAACTTTGGCCCTATGGTTCCAAACCGTGTGAAAGTTTGGATTCTTACAAAAAATTATGGTGTGTACACGATATATTCAAAAAATCAACAAAGCTTTTTTTTAAATCATCGTTTTAACACTTGGGTTCGGTCCTTTAAGCACTTGGGGTCGGATGTTTGAACTCTTGGGGTCGGTCATAACTTTGGCTCAGTGGTTCCTAACCGTGTGAAAGTTTGGATTCTTACTAAAAATCATGGTGTGTAAACGATTCAATCAAAAAATCTAAAGATTTTTTTTAAATCATAGTTTTAACACTCGGGTTCGGTCGTTTAAGCACTTGGAGTCGGACGTTTGAACTCTTGGGGTCGGTCATAACTTTAGCCTTATGGCTCCGAACCGTCTGAAATTTTGGATTCTTACTAAGAATCATGGTTTGTACCCTAATCAATCAAAAAATCTTTAAAGAAAATTTGAAAAAACATCACAGTTTTAACACTTGGGTTCGGTCGATTAAACACTTGGGGTCGGACGTTTGAACTCTTGGGGTCGGTCATAACTTTAGCCCAATGCTTCCGAACTGTGTGAAATTTTGGATTCTTACTAAGAATTGTGGCCTGGTCTTGTATCAATAAATAAATCGGCCAAAAGTAGAATTTTTGCAAAAATTCATCGTTTTACGGGCGCTTTGTAACAATAATTGTGGTCGTTCATATCTTTGGCCGTATGGTTCCGAACCATGTGAAAGTTTGGATACTTAATAAAAATCATGGTGTGTCCACAATTTAATCAAAACATCAACTAAGATTATTTTTTAAAACACATCGTTTTAACACTTGGGTTCGGTCGTTTAAGCACTTAGGGTAGGACGTTTGAACTATTAAGGTCGGACATAACTTAAGCCTTATGGCTCCAAACAGTCTGAAATTTGGGATTCTTACTAAGAATCATGGTCTGTACGCGATACAATAAAAAATCTTCAAAGAAAATTTTAAATAAAATCATCGTTTTAACACTTGGGTTCGGTCGATTAAACACTTGGGGTCGGACGTTAGAACTCTTGGGGTCGGTCATAACTTTGGCCCTATGGTTCCAAACCGTGTGAAAGTTTGGATTCTTACAAAAAATTATGGTGTGTACACGATATATTCAAAAAATCAACAAAGCTTTTTTTTAAATCATCGTTTTAACACTTGGGTTCGGTCCTTTAAGCACTTGGGGTCGGAAGTTTGAACTCTTGGGGTCGGTCATAACTTTAGCCCTATGGTTCCGAACCGTGTGAAATATTGGATTCTTACTAAGAAGCGTGGCCTGGTCTCATATCAATAAAAATATCGGCCAAATGTAGAATTTTTGCAAAAATTCATCGTTTTACGGGCGCTTTGTAACAATAATTGTGGTCGTTCATAACTTTGGCCCTGTGGTTCCTAACCGTGTGAAAGTTTAGATTCTTACTAAAAATCATGTTGTGTACACGATTCAATCAAAAAATCTAAAGATTTTTTTTTTAAAATCTTTTAATTAATTTAATTTAATTTTTTAAATTTTTTTAACACTTGGGTTCGGTCGTTTAAGCACTTGGGTTCGGACGTTTGAACTCTTGGGGTCGGTTATAACTTTAGCCCTATGGTTCCGAACAGTGTCAAAATTTGGATTCTTGCTAAGAATCATGGCCTCGACACGTACCAATAAAAAATTCCACTAAAAGTGGAATTTTTGCAAAAATTCATCGTTTTACGGGCGTTTTGTAACGATAATTGAGGTCGTTCATAACTTTGGCTCTGTGGTTCCTAACCGTGGGAAAGTTTGGATTCTTACTAAAAATCATGGTGTGTAAACGATTCAATCAAAAAATCTAAAGGTTTTTTTTAAATCATCGTTTTAACACTTGGGTTCGGTCGTTTAAGCACTTGGAGTCGGACGTTTGAACTCTTGGGGTCGGTCATAACTTTAGCCTTATGGCTCCGAACCGTCTGAAATTTTGGATTCTTACTAAGAATCATGGTTTGTACCCGAATCAATCAAAAAATCTTTAAAGAAAATTTGAAAAAACATCACAGTTTTAACACTTGGGTTCGGTCGATTAAACACTTGGGGTCGGACGTTTGAACTCTTGGGGTCGGTCATAACTTTAGCCCAATGCTTCCGAACTGTGTGAAATTTTGGATTCTTACTAAGAATTGTATTCATCGTTTGACGGGCGCTTTGTATCAATAATTGTGGTCGTTCATAACTATCGCCCTTATGTTCCGAACCGTGTGAATTTTTGGATACTTACTAATAATCATGGTGTGTACACAAATCAATAAAAAAATCTACAAAGATTTTTTTTTTTAAATCATCGTTTTAACACTTGGGTTCGGTCGTTTAAGCACTTAGGATCGGACGTTTGAACTCTTGGGGTCGGACATAACTTTAGCCTTATGGCTCCGAACCGTCTGAAATTTTGGATTCTTACTAAGGAATCATGGCCTGGACACGTGCCAATAAAAAAATCAGCTAAAAGTGGAATTTTTGCAAAAATTCATTATTTTACGGGCGCTTTGTAACGATAATTGTGGTCGTTCGTAACTTTGGTCCTATGGTTCCGAACCGTGTGAAAGTATAAATTCTTACTAAAAATCATGGTGTGTACACGATTCAATCAAAAAATCAACAAAGATTTTTATTTTTAAATCATCGTTTTAACACTTGGGTTCAGTCGTTTAAGCACTTGGGGTCGGAGGGTTGAACTCTTGGGGTCGGTCATAACTTTAGCCTTATGGATCCGAACCGTCTGAAATTTTGGATTCTTACTAAGAATCATGGTCTGTACCCGAATCAATCAAAAAATCTTCAAAGAAAATTTAAAAAAAAATCACTGTTTTAAAACTTGGGTTCGGTCGTTTAAGCACTTGGGTTCGGACGTTTGAACTCTTGAGGTCGGTTTTAACTTTAGCCCTATGGTTCCGAACAGTGGAGAGTGTCCAGAATCATGGTGTGTTCACGATTTAATCAAAAAAACTAAAGATTTTTTTTTTTTTTTTTAA